>PVKC010021202.1:0-18257 GCA_004027635.1 Crocidura indochinensis | reverse complement strand
AAAAAAAAAAAAAAAAAAAAAAAAAAAAAAAACCAAACAAACAAAAAACAAATTCACACATTCAAGAGACTAGTTAGTACAGGGAATATCTTTTGGGATATCATCCTTCAGCTACATATTCTCATTTATAAAACTTTTTTTGTTTCTTTGTTTGTTTGTTTGTTTTTTCGGCCACACCTAGTGATGCTCAGGGGTTATTCCTGGCTATGTGCCCAGAAATTACTCCTAGCTTGGGGGACCATATGGGGATGCCAGGGAATTGAATCACGGTCCTCCCTAGGCTAGCATGCACAAGGCAGACACCTAACCCCTTGTGCCACTGCTCTGACCCCTATAAAGCTCTCTTTAAAAAACATTCAGGGGCTAGAAAGATAGCACTGTGTAGGGCGTTTGCCTTGCATGCTGCCAACTCAGGACAGACCTGAGTTCAATTCCCGGCATCCCATATGGACCCCCGAGAGGAGCTATTTTTGAGCACAGAGCCAGGAGTAACACGAGAACACTGCTGGGTGTGACCCAAAACTCAATAAATAAATAAATAAATAAATAAATAAATAAATAAATAAATAAATAAAATATTCAACTTCTTAATTGTGATAGGCATAATTAAGTGAGCACAGTTGATGCATATATATGTGAAAAGGACCAGTGGACAAAAATTATAGTGATCAAAGATGAGTTCTTGCATAAGTAAGTTCAGATTTAAGCTCATGATTACACAGGGAAGAATACAGAGATTAGAAAGAAGGGTGGGAGAATGTGTTGAACTTAGGTTGGATGGGATATTAGTGATGTTATCAAGATGGGTGTCAATTAAATATTTAAATGGTACTTTCCTGACACTTTAAACTGAATAGGGATTGACTTACACAGGTATAACAAGTTCCTTGGATAAGCCCAAGGTACTTGGATATACAAGTAATTTAGCTCCTGCTGAGTATGATTTGAGACTGTGATGTGTTAACTTTCTCTTTTATCTTGGAGATGATCCAGGTATGGACCCTGAGAACACCATTCAAATTTGGATAAACTGTAAGACTGAGAAAAGGGGTCTCTCTGAAAAGGCACACTGAACAAAACAAACAAATTAAAGACAATGAACTATCCGAGCCAAAAAAATTAGTTGGGGTCCACAGGAGATAAAATTTGGAAAATATAATGTGGTTTTTTACTTCAATTAAATCCCTTCTATGGTTGCCTCAGTTCTCCATTTCAGTTGTGGGCACAGAAAAGCCATGTAAACAAAATAAGGAGGAGGATGAACAAAAAGGAAAACAAGAGGACCGAGGACTGGGAATGTGCAGATAATGCAAAATAGGGTCACTAGAATGCCACGGTAATTAGAATGGGAATAAAGTTACATTCCAAAGGTCTCCAAAGGATTAATATTTGACACAATTAATTTTATTTGCTTTAAAAATATGAAATGGACTTAGTCCTCATCTGGATGCAATTGCGTCTTCCCAATCCTAGGCTAGATATATATATATATATATATATATATATATATATATATATATATATATTTTTTTTTTTTTTTTTTTTTTTGCTGATTTTAATATGTTCCCAATGCCAAAAGTCCTTTGGGTAAATATATCCGATTTATAAAAATGCCCCCCAAAATCAAATTAATGAAACACTGTTGGATGGCTGACTCACAGCATGTGACATTTTCACCTAATAAATAGATTTTTCACTTTCCACTGAATTTAGTTCAGGGAAAAAAGAATTTGGGACCAATGCAGATGCTGGATGTATTTCTCTGAACCTCACTGAATGTACCATTACCACTGGCAGGAATGTGACAAGTCAGTCAGTCCCATAAGCGTGAAGTGAAAAGGTCATTGTCAACATTATCTAAACAAATTTTCAAAATCGTTCTTTCTTATAACCCAACTTGCGATTATCTGTCTAGAACAAGTCTTTGAAGATTAAATTGCTATACCATTTTGATTTAAAAAAAAACACAAAATAAAACAAAACAAGACATGATTCTCAGGTTGTAGTAAAAGCTTATGACTTACCAAATTGTAGAAGAGATTTCTAAAACAAACTTATATTTAGTTTAGCAATCATTTGCTGATTTCTTGGGCAAAACATACCTCATTTCTTGAGAGGAAGCAAGAAGTGCAACTATGATTGGTGTGTACTTTTGTAACAGTTAGAGAAACACTTGTTAATAGGAGTAGCTCAAGGAGAAAAACTCTTATTTTCATCTGGTTTGGATCAAGGACTTAAATGTCTGTGTCTAAATTCATGACAATATTATAATGTCTAGTTCATAGACACGCTGATTTCCAACACCAACAGATGTTGTTTCCAAGAGCTCTATGGAGTGCTAAGGAGTTGTGTAAGTAGAATAAAGTTTCTGGCAGAATGGGCCAACCAGAATCCAGGTTCTGTATAGGGGAAAAAGTAAGAAAGGAAAGGAATTATTTGGTTGTCTGATGAAGTTGTTTAGCATACCAGAAAAGTACCTAACCAAGAACCTAGAATCAACTTTGAATGCTGCTGCTTATAGCTTACAACGGAAGATATTATATTCTTGTAACCAGTGCAGTCAACCATCAGAGGACAATTTTCTTATAACTTTGCAAATGGACCCAGAGGAATTTCCATCACAATAGTCTTTTTTAAGGAAACTGTTTACAAAGTATACTAAGGACCCATCTTTGTAACTGAGAAATTCTCACTGGTGATAAAAATGAACCTTCTAGACCCTATTAAAGAGAAGTAGGGGTCTGGGAGATGACTCAAAGGACTAGGGCTCTTGCATTATAAGTGGGAATCCTTGGTTTAGGTTTAGTTCCCATCATTATAACTGTATCTCCCCAATAAAAGATGGGTTGTGGGTTATTTTAACAAAGTCGAAAAGACAGCTATTCCTTTTCCATCTCAATCAACTAACTTGTCCAGTTGTTGCTGAAATATGTATCACCTTTTAAAAAAATTGACCTTGATGGTCCACTCCATTTTGATCATTGATAAACTATTTTCTAAGGAAGTGTGGCTCTCTAGATCAGTGGTCCTCAAACTACAGCCCGTGGGCCACATATTGTATTTGTTCCCGTTTTGTTTCTTCACATCAAAATAAGATGTATGCAGTGTGCATAGGAATTTGTTCATAATTTTTGTTTTTACTATAGTCTGGCCCTCCAATGGTCTGAGGGACAGTGAATTGGGCCCCTATTTAAAAGGTTTGAGGACCCCTGCTCTAAAGTATCACCTTCTATTTGCCTTTTTTAAAACTCTAAATCACTTCTTCCCCCATCACTGGGGCTTGAGATTGACTCATCTGGTAAAGTGCTAATACGTAAATGTTGCCTTGGGCACTGTTTTACCAGAAACGTGGGCCAAATGGTCTTCAAAATTCCCTTTTTTCTTTAATGACTCCCAAAGTCCCTTCCAATTTTCAAACAAAAGCCCAAGGCCATCATGCTGGAACAGAGAGTAACTGAGAGCTAATCCAATCTATCTTTCCATTATCACCATGCTATACAAATCCATCCTTTATTCTATGGGTCTCATAATGGCCTGCCCACAATTCAATAAGCCTCCCTCATCTCTCCAATTAGAAAGGAAAGAGACAGGAGAATTGCCTTTTTTCCTCCTGATAGGTGCTGAGCAAAATTTGTCCTCTGTTGCTCTAGAGAATGGAAAATGCCCTGGAGCTAATATTTAGAAGAAATACAACTCTGTTCTCTCCCAGTTCTCAGTGTATCATCTATTTTTGTATTGCTTATTGACTCCTCTAACTACTACTCTAATCTCTGCTTTCAAAAGTTACTCTGTATATTTAATCCTCATCCCGCTTAATTTTGGGGGGAAGTTTTCTCCATTTCCTCCTTCCCCTCTTTAAAATGTCCCAGCTAACCAGAAGACAAGATAAGTCTGGTTAGATCCAGGTCAGCTCAGCTTCTGTATCCAATCTTCTCTTTAACACTTATTAAATTCCCCATTGCATTCTCCTTTATCCATGCATGGCTGGCTTGAAAATAGAGCATAAGACCCTTTGGGAATGCAATAGAGAATTTATTCTAGGAAACCTTCCTCCCTTTGAGTCTATGAATTCACTTCAATCTGGAAATATAGTAAGAGACTTGCCTTTCTATTATAGTTGCTGATGTCATCTTTCAGCTCATTAGACCTCTATACATTTTGGAGGATTGGGAGGGTCTACCAAAACCTACTCAAAAGACCCAGGGGGATCCAAAAGGGAGTTCAGCCAACTAGACCAGTGTTCAATGGAAAGGCTTGAAGATGCACTAGCCAGGCTCTTGAGTTTGAATCATGTGATAAAGTTTTAATATGTAAATGTTGCCCAAGGATACTCTAGCCATCTGAGCAGAGCTCGGGCTAATTGGGCTGTACTGGCAATGCACAGAAGACCTTATGTGTTGGGATCCAACCTGGGCTTGTGCACAGCAAGCACACTAATTGAGAAGTTTAGAAATGTTTCAGATACACCCTTGGCCCCAGAATATTGCAAGGAAAAGGAAATAAATTGAGTGGAGGATAAAAACAAATCTGAACAGAAGGGGGGCAGCGTCCAAGTTGACTCAGTTGCATTGGTGGTGTTAAAAAAAAAGTGCAGAACTAAATATCGAAGCAAAGACAACAATAATGGAATCAAGATATCCAAACTTTAACAATCTAGACTTAAAATGGGCCTGGTATAGAGGCAGGGTTGTGTGGTATGGATGCACGTGGGGAGCATGGATGCAGTGGTGGACACTGGTAGTGAGATTGGCCCTGATTCATTGTATGTCTGAAACCCAACTATGAAGGACTTTGTAAATCACAATTGTTTTAATTTAAATAAATAAAAATAAAATTAAAAAGTCAACTAAAAAAAGAAATATTGAAAAAGACATCCTTGACAAAGAGATTCACTGCTTCATGAAAAGTTGGGCAGAAAAATACCCCACAACACAGAAATCAGAAGACTGGTTCTATTTAAACATTTCTTTGTCTTTGCTCCTCAAATACAGTCTCTGTAGATCCACATAGTTCAATCATTCTGCAGTCCAGTTCCACTATCTATAATTAAGTCTACTTTACCTTGACAATTTCTGTTACCTGTTTTAATCACAAGACCAGATAGTAGGGCAGACTATTTTGAGGGTGAAGGAAATAAAAATGAGTCATGAAGAGAGTCCAGCTGATGTGAGAAATTTTCCCAATCTATTAACAAAGGTTTTACCAACTTCAGGTATGTGGCATTGCTTGACTAATGGAAGTGAGGAGAATTGAGATGCAAAGATGATTAGACTTATTCATCTATAAATTTTCCTTTTCATTCCTCCTATTGTCTCAAGTTGTATTTAAGGGGACCTACCTTGCATGTTAAACTTTTTTGAGAGCATAGGATGGATTGTAAGATACTGGAAATAGTTTTTGTTGCAATCTTTTCTGTTTTTGAAGGAAGTGAACATGAAAGCTAATCTTAGATTCAGAACCTGAAGAACCCATCAGACTTTCAAAGTGCAATTTGAGGTGACAATTTGCTGTCCTAAATTTATCATTTTCTTTTTAAATCTTTCACTGCCAACTAAAGTCTTCATTCTATACCACAATCTTTAATACAACCATTTGTGGTATTAAACAACCATTTGTTCACAAAATATTTTAATAGATAATATCTCATTTACTAATAGAAAAATATCTTTGAAGGTTCGATTATTTATTTTTACATTTATTCCTGATAGATGGGAAATCAAATCCCAAGCTCTATTGTCAAAATCAGCTTTCTATGACAAGTTGGTTTAGCCTGAAGCAAAGTTCACAGTCTGCTCCTGTGAAGCAATAGTGATGGAAACAGAGAAGGCAAAAAGGATAAGGAAACAAGTTCAAGTTTGCAAACTTGGGGAAGGAGGGAGATGAGGGTCATTGGTGGTGGGAAGGTTGCACTGGTGAAGGGAGGCTTTCTTTTTTATAATTGAAACCCAACTACAAACATGTTTGTAATCGTGGTGCTTAAATATAGATGTTATTTTTAGAAGATTTTCAAATTTTCACCAAGCTAGCTAATTGTTGTATGAAAACTGTATTGGTTATGTAGCTATAGAAAATGCTCCAATAAGGTCATATGTATCTAGGAACATATTTTTAGAGAATGAAAAGAACAGAGATAAGAAGTATGTCTACCTCCTTTCCTCAATCTTTAATTATAAGAAAGTCATTTCATGAGTGTAGTAGCTAAAGAAGTTATGTCTTCTCTGGATTGAACAGAGGAAGATATTGGTGTTACTTAACTACTCCCTTGGTTGATGCTTCTCACCCTGATCAAGAGGATTAAAATCAGTGGTGTCAATACACTGAAAACTCCCTGATGGGAACTTTACAACCTTAGCAAAACCATTGAACACTGGGCTTCCTAGGTACATTTGAGCACATCTGTGTATATGCTTAAACTGAGAAAGGAGTTTCATGCAATTCTTTCCTTGAGTAAATTCAGTGACTTGGAGATGATTGTGATATATACAGAACTTCTTTCAAATTTGCTTTTGAAGTTATGTAGCCAATACCCATTTATTGGTTATATTAAACTTTGGCTTCTCTGTATCTTGTGACCATTTGCCTTTTTATTTTCACAAACTGATCAAGACCAGTTGCTTAGACTATTAGAATAATATTTCTAAGAAGGAATGATACAATAACACAGTGTCATACAGAATGTAATATTTTAATATCATTTTAGGAGATGAAGAAAGTGACCAGAAAGTGAGAGTTAGGGTCTTAAGTGGTCAGGAAAGATCTCTCAGGGGAAGTTATACTAGAATAGAAGAGAAAGATGCTAAGACATTATATCAAAAATATTTATGGAACAAAGCTTTGTATGTACATAAAACTCACTGGGAACTGAAAATGACTTGTGCTTACTGTCTAAGGTGAGCCAAAGAGATGTTAGAGATCAAATGTCACATAACAGTTTTCTAGTAGTCAATATAAGGTTAGTGAATGACCCCAGACTCCCACTTCCAAATGACATTGCAGGTATGTAGCAGTGTATGTTCTAATTTTGTAGGAATCTCAATAATCTATCAGCTCCTACACATCCCTGGATATAATGCCTTTTGTTTATGTCTGGTCTTGTGTTGTTTATTAATCAGGGTCCCTAGGTAAACTAAATTCTCTTATAACCTCACCAGTGACAGGCTTCATCAAAGGATTGACCCAGAAACAAAGTCAAAAGTGAATACAGGACCAGAGAGACAGTATAGTAAGGCACTTGTCTTGCATACAATCGATCTGGGTTTGATCTCCAGCACTTCATAGAGTCCTTTAAGCCCTACTAGAACTGGTCCCTGAGTTTAGAATAAGGAGTAAGCCTGGGTGTGGCCCAATATACAAAGACACATCACATAAGGACTAGACAAATGAGGTTCAGTAATATTATGACTAACTAGGGTTATCATTCTGAAGGTTGGTATTCAGACATGTCCAATTCTACCCTAGCTGTTATCTTGAAGAATAAAGGCAATCAGGATAGAAATTGTCTACTTCATGGAGAGCAATTCAATTAGGAAGTTAGATAGAGTGAATGGGAGCTGGCACTGAGTTCTCAGGAAGTAATAAGCTGGTTGTTTAAATATAAAATATAGAGTCCTAGATTTGGGGGGTGGGGGTGAGGTCTTTTTTTTTTTTTTTTTTTTTTGGCTCAGCCCAACACTGTAGTCCCTTTGGCTGGAGGTCTAAAGGTTGCAGGGTAAAGGCAGAGAAATGATCTACAGTCATTCAGTTGAAAATTCAGGAGATATCCAGCTTTGTTTCGTGATCCTAATCACCACATGCATTTCTCTAAATGGCTTCTATGCTAAGCTTTTTAAGCAGTCTCCTTCACTGCCTTGCATCCATCCTAGCTGAGTCTGCTCTCTCTACCCTCCCCCAGGCAACACCTTAATTATCAACCACAGACCCCTTCCAGTCTTGGGTGGGTGTGACCATCCAGGTGATATTAGCATATGGAATTGGGGAACAGGTAACATAAATCAAGAAGTTACTCTGTCACTAGCTCTACAGTTGGACTCATTTTTGTGGACATAGAAACTGAGGCCTAAGAAGACTCTAATTGATGCCTACACAGACCCAGAGAAGTGTTTATTTGCCTGCCCCCTTAGGCTCACTTAGAGAACAGCTCTAGCAGGAACAAAAGATTGTGATAAGAACATGAAGATCAACACCCAAATATTTCAAGTCCTTCCTTTGGACAATATCCTGGCAATAGACTCACTGACATAGACATCCTCATGAGGGGAAAATTTGGGAGAAAACCTATAATCCAACTCTGTAAAGGGAAGTGAGGCACTTCCCCATTGTGGCGAGGGTGGCCTGTATCTCTGCTTGAGATCTGTAATCTTAGCTTTTCCCTTGAAGATGCCAAGTTTGCTCTTAAACATGTTTTTATCTCCTCCTCTCCTCACAATTTTTAAATATAACTGTTCTAACTTTGCCTTTTCTCCTTCCAAAATTATTGTTTTGTGAGGGAAGGTGGAAACTCTGTGGTTAGAACTAACTTTCCATCCCTGCAATGAGTAAAATTCCTTACCAGTCTGGATCTCACTGATCCCCAAAAATTGAGTAGCAAGGGTCATTTCCCACATAGAGCACAACAAGCAGGATCCCAGTGCAGTTGGATCACCATCTTGTGGGGCCTGTGAGACATAAGGTTTGTACCATGCAGACTTTCATCAGTTCTAAACTTTCCAGGGAGTTTCTGGGAATGAAGTTGGATGGAGAGAGAAAAGCAGTATCTGCCGTTCATGAGTTCTTCCTTTTGTTCTTTTGAGTCCACTTAAGTCACCCACATCATAATAACCAAAAATATTCTATAAGGGTCAATTGATACTTGGTGTGAAGAAACTACTAACTAGCTGGACTAAAGAACAGCATTGGAACAAACCTTGTCAGCATCATGGTGATCACAACCAAAGAAAAAGTGTGATGTTGAAAGATGAGGCTGGACTTGACTGTGATATCGAATTTACTGCTAGTTCTGGGTGATTTAAACCATCCAAGAGTCATTATTCATTACATAATGTGAAGCTGAGTGGAGAGTCTATAAGTGGTGATTTAAAGGCAGCTGGAAAATGTTTGGAAACTAAAGAAGCTGATGAAGGAAGAAACTCTTCAATATGGATGAAAACCCTTTATTCTGGAAACAGGTTCTTGAAAGGACTTTCAATCATAGGGAGGTAAAGCTGGTACTTTGAATCAATTTCTTTGTTTTGTTTTGGTTTGGTTTGGTTTGGTTTGACTTTTGTTTTTGTTTTTTGGGTCACACCCTGCAGCACTCAAGGATTCCTGGTTCTATGCTCAGAAATCGCTCCTGACAGGTTCGTGGGATTATATGGGATGCCGGGATTCAAGCCACCGTCCTTCTGCATGCAATCTCTTCTGCCACGCTATCTCTCCAGCTTCTTGAATCAATATTCCTTTTTTTAATATTCTTAAGGAAAGGAGGACAATCTTGTTGGGTGATGATACTGCAGGTTACAAATTAAAATTATATTCAGAGTAAGGATCTTCTAGTATATAAGTAAGTGTATGCCAGTAGAGAGGTTTTGATAGTGAGTCATGCATGACCCAACTCCTCTTTCAAGAAGGCTTCAGGAATTGCCTGACCAGTGACATATACTATAGTTTTAAGAATAATATGCTATTTTTAATTTTGCTTCTTGACATGAACTAGAAGCAGCATAGGGACAGTAAGGGAGGGTCCTAAGCACTTTGCTGGTGGTGAAGGTTCAGAACTTCGTACATCAAAAACATAAGCAGGTATTCAAGAGACAGTATAAGTGTCAGAGCAGCATATGTCCTTCCTGAGCTTTATCCTAGGCACAACATGGCTTCCCAGGTATCACCATGTATAGTTTTAGAGGCTACCAAACACTACCAGAGAATATCCTGGGACCACAGCGTACCATTAGGATGTCCTTGGTGGTCCCCGACACCAGAGAGTCCAAGAAGCACTGGATTCTGGGATATTAGTATTGAGTTTATGACCTGGTTGGCTGTATTTTACCAGCAATAACCTCAAGGCCCTGAGCCCCACCAAAAAATAAAAAAACATGAGAAGTGTTATAGATATGCTATCTAAATAGCAATTAAAATTTTAACTAAATAATTACTTGTTTATGTCAAACACACCAGGATGCTCAGGGGTTATTTCTTGCTCTGCATTCAGAAAGTACTCCTGGCAGTGCTTGGTGGGCCATATGGAATACTAAAGATCAAACCTGGGTTAACCATAGCAAGGTACTTCCCACAGCATTACCTTTACAGCTGTATAAATAATATTTTTTAAAAAATTATTCTTTTGTTGATCATGTTCAGTTGTAACATCCTTTATAGAAGTCATAGTAGTCTTTCCCCCCTCGATTACCCCCTTACTGATTCAACCAAAGGAACATGGAGTAACAGCTGCTTTCAAGGCCAGCTCTCTGAGAAGCATTTTTGTCCTAGTTTTGTGGTCATGGTCAAAGAGACTCTTACACAGAGCTGGAAGCACTAGAATATATGTGGCTGCATCAAGAACCTTGATCTGGGATGATGTTCTCTAGGCATGTAAAACTGACATCTGAAATAAGAACCTCAAAGGGGTTACTAATAGCAAGGGGTCTCTCCAGAATCAGGAGTTGTCTTTGTTTATGGTGAAAATCAACAAAGGTGAGTTTGAATCAGAAAGTAACTGTAATGAGTATATAGAGGGTAGTGACCATGTGGAATGCTAAGGTAGGCACTCATGGAAAATTTGTTAGGAATGAACATAGAAAGACTGAAGTGAGTAATCAGCAAGAGAAAGGAAAACTGTAAAAGAAGAAACAGAAAGAATTTTACAGAGAGAGATTCAGTGAAAAAATTTTTTTGCTTGTGGTGGTGATGTCGCAGAGGAAGGGCAAAGCTATATGTGGTGATGCTATGTTAGAGATCAAACCCAGGGCCTCACACACTCAAAGTTTAAAAGTCTGAAGCAAAACATGGGAAATTTTAAGTTGTTTGTAATACACATGATGTGTCTGTTTCCAGCATTAAAATTTCTAACACCAATCCCCAGTGGGACTTTCTTTGTACCAGTCTCTTCAACTGGCCACTGACCACTCCAGCATGCACTCTTGCAGGAATAAACAAATTGACTTCACCTTGTTTAGCACAACACAAAGGCAAAACTTAGATCAGTTAGTGTCAGTTTTTAATGATTGTTAAATCTCTCAATAACATTACTAAAGTTATTGCCAAAGGATTTATGGGATGTACTTGATGCAAATTGAGCCTTCCTGTTACTGTTTAGACTCACTGAGCTTGGTGGCCTTCTATGCAACTTTCCCATCAGATTTTTTGTGATTCTATTGGACTGACACTACTATGAAATTTTGAGGTGTCCAGGTTCTATAGCTCTGAAAAAATTAAGTGGCATGGCAGTTTGATAAGGTTCAATTGTGGAGCTGGCTGGGCTCTTTCTGTTGGAGGGTGCCAGGTGTGGCTGTGAAATGTTGTGCCTTCAGACAGGAAGAGGAATCTGCCTGTCTCCATTTTGAGAAGCCCCCAGAGTCCTCAGCCTGGACCATTCTTCCTGGGAAGATGCAGCAATATTATGTTCTTTTGGAGATTAGTTGTGGAACTGGGCAAGATGACAGATGTGGGTGGGGACTCAAGCACGGGATGGTGTTGAGGAATACAGATGGCTGTATTGGTCTAGAATCTACTCACAAGGAAGTGTCTGATGGCAGATAGAAGTAGAGTAACCAGTCATTGTGGACATATTTCCTAAAAGAGTGACACCTGCTCAAGAAGAGAAATGGGCAGATCACTCAGGACTTGAAGAATTCCAGAAGACACTGATCACAGGAGATGAGAGCTCCCTGCAACTTACCACTCAGAGCCCCTCCCAAGGGAAGAGTTATGGAGATGAGGAACAGTGAGTTTGATGCCATTTACCCTGCGTGAGCCCCCATTGCACTCTTGTCCTGGGGTTGAATCATGGTGAATGGAGCCTTACAGAATAGGGCTCCTTCCAACTTTGCCATACACTTTAAATTCTTTTTGATTTAAAAATTCAAATAAAATGTATTTTTGGAATAGCTAAAACATATCATCATATAAGTGTTATCTTATCATCAAAAAATTTAAAAGAAACATTTTAAGTTTAAATATTAAAACTTTAAGGTAAGGGGCCCAGGGGATAGCATGGAGTTAAGACGTTTACCTTTCATGCCAAAGGTCATCGGTTTGAATCCCAGTGCCCCATATGGTCCCCCGTGCCTGCCAGGAGCAATTTCTGAGCATGGAGCCAGGAGGAACCCCTGAGCACTGCCGGATGTGACCCCCCCCAAAAAAAACTTTAAGGTAAGCTAAGGTTATCTTTTTATTAAAAAAGAACTATATTGGGTGGGAAAATATCATGGTTACAGTACATGTTTTTCACAAGGATGACTCTAATTCTGTCTTTGTATCATAAGGTTCCCTACACATCACTCAGGGTGTTCTTGAGACCCCTGAGCACCACTAGCTACTACATACCTGAAGACCTCCTGAGCATCTCAGGGTAGAACTGGGAATCCCTAGAGCTCCATCAACAGCACCTACTCAAGCTCTTGCATTGAACTATGGATCCAATTGGCCAAGAATCTTGGGGACAGAGATGGGGAGGTTGCAGGCCCAGAGTGCAGTCCTGATTTTGATTGTAGTGTCTGTGTGTGAAGCCTAGAAATCCATAACCATGAACAATCATGCCCTATTCAATGTCCCCCCATACACAATTCACTGATAGAACAATGTTGGGTTACACTTTGTTTCACCCAAACAAAGACTTTACACCAGCCCCCTCCTTCCTCTTCATCCTCCTCTTTTGACATGTAAAAGGCCCACTTAGCTTGGATTAGCTTGAAATAGGTACTATTTTGTCTATGTCTGAACTCTCCCTCCACCCGGTTGTGGATGGAGCTGTCACTAGAGGTCAATTTGGTGGGCTCTGGACCATGAGTTTGGAAGCCCCCCTCATCTTCATGATATTCTACCATATGCATGTCTTGGTTTATTAATTCCCATGGCAATCCTACTCCAGACACATTGTCCTGGGGTTAGATTGTGGTAAACGGAGCAATACAGAACAGGGCTCCTTCCAGTCTTGCAAAAGTCCTCAATACAGATGTAATATTCTTTTCTTTTATGTCATATTTTTGCTGCATCTTTGTGGAGTTCTAGATGGGATTAGATGCACAGATCCCATTGTGCTACAATTGCCTCCTATTTAATATGGCACCGTGTTGTATGGATCCAGAGCAATACTATCTTACACAGGTCTTATGTAAGTATAGTGTGTAGTTGACTGTACCCTCTAGGTTTGTACACACTATTCTATGATATCTAGAATCACTGAACAATGCATTTATCAGAGAAAATCCTGTTGGTAAGCAACACTTGAATAGATGCATGGGATAAAAATGGTTCAAAATTTTCATCTATATTCATCTATATATCAAGATGTCATCTATATGGGGCCATGATTGTAAAGCAGGTAGGGAGTTTGCTTTGCACATAACTGACCCAGGTTCTATCTCCAGCATCCTATATGGTACCCTGATCCTGCCAGGACTAATTTCTATCTGAAGAGCCAAGAATAATCTTTGAATGCTGCTGGGTATGGCCTTAAAACAAACAAACAAAAATAATCTCTGTGTGAATCCCTACCATTTCAGTGGCAGGGTTTGCAAAGCCATATAAAAGACTATAGTTTCCATAACAGCAGTACTTATAAACCCAACAATGTTAATTTTTAGGGAGATGGGATGGGCTTTGATGGATTTTGAAGAATAGTTTCTGAAATAGTTATTCCGTGTTCTTGAACTTAATTCTGAGGCTTAACTCCAAGGTTTTTCTCTCTTATTGTTTCAGTTAGGAATATTTCCTTGAAAATGGGGCTTCATATGCTCTAGAATAATTTCTATAACACGACCTTGCTTCATGTTGAAGACGTAAATATTCCTAGCTTTGTGGTACCTGGATACCTGTACTGACTGTCCTTCCAATATAAGTTAAAATACATTTAGTAAGAATGACAGCTCAAAACAAATACACACTGCATGGAAAAAAGCAACAGTGTTTGGGTTTGTAAAATGTCTCAATTAATTTTTCAATATTTTGGATTAAATAAAGCCCAATGCAGTTTTGCCAAGAACATTTCCCCCCTTAATTTTTGAAATCATGTGCAATTTTGCAGAAATTTACTCCATATGTTTTTCTTTCATTTACACTTAAGTCACCAAAATATTGCTTTATAAGATCTCTTCTCTGCCCAAGAAACCATTTGAATTAGTATAATACAGCTTTGAAAAATTGAGATCTGATTCATATACATTAGATTCATCCCTTGAAATTATATAGTTTATTCTTAGTATTGTCTCAAAGTTGTTCCAACCAAGATCACTCACAAATATGTTTCTAAAACCCATTGTGTGAATAAGACTCTGGTTTATTTTAATAAAAAAATTACTTTATTTAAACATTGTGGCTACAAGGTTCATAATATGTTTTTTATAGTAATTACAGAGTTGTTCTTGATGGAATTTGAATGTCCAATACAATGTCCAACACCCTTCACCAGTGCAGTTTCCACCACCAATATCCCCAATGTCCCTTTCACCCTCTCACTGCCTACCTTCTCCCCTGCCTGTTTCTGGGACAAATATTTTTCTGTCTCTTTCTCTCTTCCTCTTTTTTTCTCTTAGACACCATGGTTTGCAATAATGTTACTAAAGGTAAGTCAGTTTATTTTTTATCTCCTTTCAGGATGCTGAAGTTTAGATGTAGGGAGTGAGCTGCAAGAGGAGATTCATCTTCAGGCTTCTTGCTCTAAAAGAAGGTAAGATTTTTGTTTATGTTTTTGTTTTTTTTTTCATATTTTTAGAATTTTACTAATCAATACCTCACATAATATTGCTATGGTACATGAATTAATTACAGAGGGAGGTGGACTATTAGAGTTTTAATTATGTTATAATCTTTTGATATCTTTTATTTAGAGCTTGTGTAAAAACATGTTTTCACCTAGACTCTGGGAATGGAAAATCACAGGTAATAAAAAAGAAGTAAATATTATAATTCAAATCATTAAATGTAATAGAATCAAAATCATTTTATCAGAGCAGAATACTATTGTGTTATCTATGAAGGTAAATGCATGTTTAAAATAAACTAAAACTCAGTTTTGGTCAGGTGTCAAAACCAGAACTCATGATTACCACCATGGTATATAAAGTGCCTACATGATTTATATCTAGGAAATATCATGAAATAACATCAACATTTCACTAATAAAAATTGATATATTTGATTTACTGAATTATACCATATAATTTATATTATTAATATAGAAAAATATTTTAAGTTTCTTTACATTTTGATATAGAAAAGCTATGGGTCAAATATAATAAAAAATTTACTTTGAGTAATAATACCTAGATTCCAGCTCTGTTATTACCAATAAAATAAGTGTTCACACTTTCTGTAACGAAGCAGAGAAAACAAATCACATTTTTATATATAAAGTTAAAAAAAGGATAAATTATTTTACAATATTTTCAGGTAATGTTAAGTTTATTTATGTCATTTATTCAAACATAAAATATTCACTAGATTTTGTATTATACATAATTGAAGTAAATAAGCATATATTAGATCATTAGGAACATATTATGCCAGAAGATTACAAGATCAAAAATATACTTTTGATATTCCTGATATCCCTTGATATACAAATACAACATTTTTTTTGTTTTTTTTTTTGTTTTTGTTTTTGTTTTTGGTTTTGTTTTTGGGTCACACCCGGCAGTGCTCAGGAGTTACTCCTGGCTCCATGCTCAGAAATTGCTCCTGGCAGGCACGGGGGACCATATGGGGCACCAGGATTCCAACCGATGACCTTTTGCATGAAAGGCAAACGCCCCACCTCCATGCTATCTCCCGGGCCCCACAACATTTTTTTTTTAATTTAAATTCTTTATTTAAGCACCATGATTACAAACATCATTGTAGTTGGGTTAGAAAATGGTAAGTTTTTGCCTTAGGGACACTGACTGCAGTCAAGTAACCACAGTCAAAAATCAACAAATATTACCGCAACCAAGTGACTACAAGTCCAGGGATTACTGCAAGGACTCATTTCTCTGTTGTAAGTAATGTACTGTCCTGACTCAGACTGGAAATTCTACTACTCTCCTGCACAGTTTCATTCCCCTATTGATCTTTTTGACAGCTTTTGACATGGACAATTCCACACCACCGAGTCCTGATCACATAATTTTTGTCTCAAATCAAAGTTCCCTTAGGTCTCACTTGCTACTCCCATCCAGCTATGTTTGTGCCAGAAAAATGAGAAACTACATCAGGCCGATTTCAAAGATAGAATGTTTCCCTAGTGGTCTGTGTCTATTGAATTTGGAACTGCTCTCTTAAAGAAGAATGAGAAGAGTGAGTCATAAAACTTAATTTGTTATCTCAGGGAGGCCCCTAAGATAGTCTTTAAAGATATTACCCTATCAGTTTCTTCAAAGATTAAGTAGATTCCTGTAAGAATTCAATGTCCCTCTTCATCAAGTTTAGTTTCTCAATTAAGCATACTGGGTTTAAATATAAAAATATATCATAAAGGATATAATATGTGAAATGAAATAATGTGGTGGTGTGAATTTTTACTGTGTTTCTCAATATTTCTGCAAGCATGACACCCAAACTTTGAAAATGTGATTTTTTTTCCCTAGGATGCTCAGTATTTTCTTTTATACAAAATTAGACTGACCAAATGGGAAGGAGGTAAATGTTGTTTTATAAACATAATCAAAAAGTGGAATTTTGTTGACTTTCCTCCATCTTTAAGACCCAGAGTCACATTTACAAAATACGTAGAATAATAACTATCCCACAACATTAATGCTAAGTATATTAAACTATGCTGCATGTATGTTAAAAAAAGATCAACAGGGCCCCTGAAACACCAAAGGTATTTATTTTGAAATAAATTTAGATAAGTTGACTTATGATTAAATGACTAGGATTTATTCTATATTTATTCTTCCAGAATAAGTGTGTGTTTTAGTAATTATGATTCTTTTCTGTGAATGCATCGCTTCATTTGAAAAATAAACACAATGTCAAAAAGAAAGTGATTTGTATATTTTGTATTAAATGTGTTAATGGAAGTACCATTTATTATTATCACCATGAACCAATTGTAAAAATATGTCTTCCAATTATGGCCTAGAAATTTTTGATATTAATTTGACATAAAATATCTCAATAATTGAACTATTTTCTCATAGTAAGTTTCATAATCATTCTCAAATCTATATTCCGACTTTACTTATATACTCCTAACTTGGCAGTATTTTTTGTCCACATGACAACAAAATGTCTGGAAGAAACATAAAATAGTCAATCATCTAGATGTTTTGTCTACACAACACTCCATGTTTTGATGTTATGTAGACAAAACATCCAGATAATTGATTTTTGTCTTCTTATCCAGATGTTCTGGCATTATTTCTGCATGGCTTATGTCTAGTTGATGTTCCTTGAAATAGGAAAAAACCACAAACATACAAGGTGATTTCAAATGCCCTAGAAAAGTGTATTGGATATTTAATCACAGGTGGGTTTTATCCTGAGTCGCAAAATTTATTTATTGAATGTCTATGGCATCTATTTTGGATTTTTGTATTTCACATCTAGGACACACAACATAGGAAAAATGGTTGAGTGTGTATATGGCATAGAAATGGGTATATATGTGGCATATACATGGTTACAAAATGTTGAGCAGATAAAGGAAACAAAGAGGCAAATATGTTTTAAAGGCACAAACCCCTTAAAACCATTAGAAGGAGAGACACTGAAGCTTAGCTGCAACAGCCATTCTGAAATTATTTTTTCTCTTCCTGTCTTCCAATGTTATTACTGAAATTACAATTACTTGATTTCTTGATTTTTCAGTTAAAAATGGGATGTCACAAGATGAAGTCTTGGACTAGAGCGTCATAAAAGGCAGGATGCTTTAAGAGAAGGGTAGAATTGAATTGAAGAGTTGATTGAATCTGTTCCTCCCTAATCCTTCCTGTCCTGAGTATGGCTATGATGCTAGAGCTGCAGCAGCCATTTTGTGATCATAAGTCAATAAACATAAAAATGAAAATATTTGGGAGATAGTAAAATAAAGTAATATCAAAGAATGAGTCCAGGATACTCTTTCCTTCCTTCCTTCCTTC
>PVKC010021201.1:0-18192 GCA_004027635.1 Crocidura indochinensis | reverse complement strand
GAAAATTGTGTTTTACTTTAATCTAAAGAAACCTAGATACATTTTTTCAATTCAATTACTTTATTTATGTATTATTCCACTTGCACTTATAACTTAAAAAAGAGCAGCAAATAGAAAACTCAGCATGGGTCATGTAAGGCAATTTTGGGAAGAATTGAGAGAATATGTATACTCAGTTCAAAAAGAGAAGGTTAAAAAATTTTCGCATGAGAACAAACATCAAAGGAAGTGCTTAGGCTTATGTGGGACTAACCTGAAAACTGAGTATCATAGAAAACCAGGTCTTGCAGGAACAGACTGGTATTAATACGGATGTCCTGCTGAGTAACTGATCTTAAGATGCTCCTTGAATGTGGTAATAAATCTTCAAAGTAAGCATTTGCTATTGTAGTTGAAATATATGATTGGCAGCAGCAGAATTGGATGTGAATTTTCATTGCAATCACTCTCCATATTAATTGATATAGTTATTCATAGATTGTTATGTATAAAGGGTTTTGTGATTTATGGAGCTAGAGCAATAGAAAAGCCTTTAGAGTGTTTGTCTCACATGCACCTGACGCTGGTTCAATCTCCAGCATCTCATATAGTCCCCCAAGTCTGGCATCTCATATAGCCCCCCCCCAAGTCTGACATCTCATATAGTCCCCCAAGTCTGTTTTCTTCAACACAGAGCCAAGTAAGTCCTGAGCACAAACAGGTGTGGCCCAAACTGTCCCCTCAAATAAATGGTATATTTTAAAATTTAAATCACAGAGAAAGAATTTATTTCACAAAATATTATAAATTCAAGAAAACTTTATAAACATAATTATGGAAGTTAGTGGTTTTCTTCTTCAGTATTATGTTATTTTTACTAAAAATCTTCATCTTGGAACTTGTTAGGTAAATAGGATGTATTTTCAAAATTCAGGAAAAAATGATTTATTCATGTTTGTTTATGCAATACTGTATTATACATTTTATTTCCACTTAAAATGTGTCTAAATTATTTAAAGTATCTAAATTTCATACACATTTGACTACATTTTCCCCTCAGTTACACTTAAAGATATTATTAGAATGTGAGTCAATAAGAATTTAGCTTTCCTTTGAGAGATGAAAGAGAAATTGGCATACCCTAATGTGCTCAGGATCTTCCCCTGGCTCTGCTCAGATATTTCTCCTTATGGAGCTTGAGAGATTATACTTGGTGCTGGGTTCAAACTGGGTATAGCTCCTAGCAAGGTAAGTTTTAACATCTGCCCCACTTCTCCAGATGAAAAACTTGACATAATGTTCTACTGTTGACTCATATTTTTCTTATATGCCAACTGGGAGTTTTATGTTGAAAACCTGAAGTGAAAATATATTGGCTTATTTTATGTTTGTTTATATTATTGGTACTCTATTATTTTAATTCTGGGGCCTCTTCCTAAGAGTCGATTGTAGAAGTGCTGAGTGACTATATTTCAGAGTAAGGTATACTTCTGAATTTTTTATTATTGCTCTTAACACACATGATCATGAAATTCATAGCTGATCTTATTTCCTTTGTCAGAGGTATACTATAAATTTAAATGGAGTTTTGTATTACATAAATTTATTTGCTATTAATTTTATATTTTTAACAGTTGTTTTTACTAAAACTATGCAGTTTATTCTTGCCAGGAATCTAAGCCAAGGAATAGATAATTTCAAAATTTAAAAAGATTATTGCAAATTATATGAAAGAAGCAACAACAACAAAACCTTGCAGTGAGATTTATTTCACAGGAGTAAGTCAGAGACTCTTAGCATTTCCCCCAGATTTGTTGATATATCAAATACAAATGTGTGGTTAGACTGAAGAACATACAACTTGAAAGTGCTTAGCATTATAATTGAATATATATAATTAAATAATTACTGACATAAATATTAAATTGCACTTATAATCCTCCTAGTTACCTTTATTTGGTAACCAGCTTATTTAAGATATTCTCTTAATAATTTTTTTAAGATTCAATACAATATTACTGTTGGACTAGATGGCATTTACACCAGTAATGAATTAGTTTCTTTCTCCCCACATACCCACCAACACTAGTTATTCTTGTTCTTTGTGATGTGTGTCAGTCTCTGTAGCATGTGATGATATCTCATTTTTGTTTAGATTTGCATTTCACTGATGATTAGTGATGTGGAGCATTTTGTCATGTGTCTTTTGGCCATCTATATTTCTTCTTTGAGTAAATGACTCTTCATTATTATCCCCATATTTTTATGGGTTAGATTATTTTCCTGTTAATTTCTGTTAACACCTTGTATATATTGGATATTAGCCACTTACAGATGGATTTTGGATGAATAGCTGCTCTCATTCTGTTGTGGTCTTTGCATCCTAGTCATTGTTTCCTTTGAAGTGCAGAAGCTTCTCAATAATTTAGTCCCTTTTTATTTATCTCTGCTTTCACTTGTTTGAATAGTGGCATTTTGCTGCTTGAAGATGCCTGTAATCTCAATTTTATAAACTGTTTTGCCTATGATTTTTTTCATATACCTTATAGTTTTAGGTTTGATATAAAGGTATTTGATTCATTTTGATTTGATATGGTGCATTTTTAAATGAGTGGGGTATAGTGAGGTTTTTACTATACTCCATGTTTCTTTGAGCCTTGAAATTTGCTTTTGATAAATCTGTTATAAACCTTAAGGATGATCCATTTTGATTTGACCTTTGTGCTTGGTGTTAGATAGAGGTCTGATTTTGCTTTTTTGCTTGTCCTTGACCAGTTGTCCCAATACCACTTGTGGAGGCTTTCCTTGCTCTATTCCATTTTTCACTCTTTATCAAAGATTAATTAATTGTATGTCTTAGGTTCATTCTCTGAATATTGAAGTTTATTCCACTGGTCAGAGGAGCTGTCTTTATACAATTACCATGCTGTTTTGATGACTATTGCTCTGTAATATATATTAAGTTGAGAAAAGTGATGCTTCTCATCTTCTTTTTCTTAAAATTTGCTTTAGCAATTAGTCATCAGTTATTCTTAATAAATTTCAAAAGTGTTCAGCTTCTTTAAAAAATAGGTACCCTTAGAAGCATTACATTGTACAATGCATTGTACAATGCATTAGGTAGTATTGCCATTTTAATCATGTTGATTATCCCAATCCATGAGCAGGGTATATGCCTTCATTTTCTTGTGTCTTCTTTTACCTCAGCCTCTTTAGTAAAGATGGCACCAAGGTATTTGAAGTTCTGTTTTACTCTTGTGAATGTGATTGTTTTTAACATCTATGTATTATCTATTGTTATATGTTTATAAGAATGTCCTTGACGTTAGTGTAATAATTTTGTAGCATGCCAGTTTGCTCCACAAATCTATTGTTTATAGAAGCTTTTTATAGTCTTTAGGTTTTTCTAAATATGGTATCATGTCATATGCAAACAGTGAGAGTTTGCGTTTCTACCTGAATGTCCTTAATATCTTTTTCTTGTCTAATTGTTATGGCAAGCACTTCCTTTTTTTTTTTTTTTGGTTTTTGGGTCACACCCTGCAGTGCTCAGGGGTTACTCCTGGCTCCATGCTCAGAAATTGCTCCTGGCAGGCACAAGGGACCATATGAGGCACCGGGATTCAAACTGATGACCTTTTGTATGAAAGGCCCCGGGCCCCGGCAAGTACTTTCTTAAATATGCTCCTTTATACATAATTTTCCTTTATTTGATTTTGCTGCTTTCAGTATTCCATCCTTATCGGTGGGATCTATCATTGGGTTAGGATTCCCTTGGGATGCTTTTCTTTGGATCATTTTTGACAGTACTCTTTGGGCATGTAGTATTTGGTGGCATGCACTATTTAACTTTGGGAGTTCTTCTGCAATGATTTCCTTGACTATTGATTTTTCATGGAGATTTTTTCCAAGACCAATGCAACCCCAATGATTCTTATGTTGTTTCTATTGAGTTTCTTGCAGACCCCTATTTTAACGTGTTTACATTCTTTGAGGATTTTGTTCCAATCATCTGATTTGTTTGTTTGTTTGTTTGTTTGTTTTAAGGCCCTTTTCCAATCTCTTATGTTATATGGGGTTTTTATGCATCTCATCTTCCAGCTTACTGATTTTGTCTTCAGCAACTATTACTCTCTTGATGAAGCTTTTCAATGAGGTTTTCATTTTGGCTATGAAGTGTTTTTAGCCCTGACATTTAAGTTTGGAATTTTCTTATTTCTACTTTAAACTCCACTTAATTCTTATTTGTGGTTCATTTGAGTCATTTCATGGATTCTTTGAGTTTTTTTGTTCATCTTCCATATTTCCTCTCTAAAGTCTTTATCAGAGAGGCTATTCAGATGGCTGGTACTTATTGAATTTTCAGATCTATGGTCTTCACTCTCTATACATGGTTTTGTCCTGTGATGCTTTCCCATAATGTTCTTTACAGTATGTTTTTTTGTTTGTTTGGTTTTTGGGTCACACCCGGCAGTGCTCAGGGTTTACTCCTGACTTCATGCTCAGAAATTGCTCCTGACAGGCACGGGGGACCATATGGGGCACCGGGATTCGAACCGATGACCTTTTGCATGAAAGGTAAACACCTTACATCCATGCTATCTCCCGGGCACCTACAGTATGTTTTTTTTTAACGTTATGCTGGTGCAAATAAATTAGGGGATAAGCTCAGCCAAAGAGAAAAGTAGATGCCTTTTAGTCTCTGGACTGAAGTCTATGTTCCCTAGAGAAAAAAAGGGGGCATTGCCTCTCAGGTTAAATTTGTCCTTTGGGAGAGTGGCACTCACTCCTAGGTTCTAAGGACTTCTGTCCATCTTGGCATGAGCTGGGATTCCTGCTCCTTTTGTCAGTGGTTCTATTTTCTTTATGAATTATTAAAGATTGTAAACTGATCCACAGATAACATAACATTCTGATAAGTTAGTGCTCCATTATTTCATAAGTTTTAGAATTTAGACGTCTTAAGATTTAAACAGAATGCAATAAATATGTTCTTTTCTAAAACTATAATTAAACCTTCAAAGCTTTTTCCACCTTGAATGATTTTATCCCTGACAACAAAATACATCTTATTATGATTAAGTCAATGGTTTTAACAGAATCAAGTTGGTAACCAAATACTTAAAGAAAAGAATGCAATTACTTTTTGCTAAATCCATTACTTAAAATATACTATTTTTTCTTTTAGGATTCAAAGGTCTTCCTTTAATTTCTTGTAAGCTCTCATGCTTTATAATAAAAGTTAACTATTACCAATTGTAACATTTCATGGTTATTGCTACATAGTTATTTTACATTATATTTTTTCTATTTCCTTTATAAATGGTCAGAATTAAGTAACAGATTTTTTCTTAACTTTAGAATACTTTTGTTTGTTTTTAACATAGGTCTAAATGTTAAGAACCCAAATATATTCCTAAAATTATTTTTCTTATTAATTATCACTGACTATTTTATTTTCATTCTTGATTATTTATAGATGCAAGGCTTTTTTATTTTTCTCTGGAAACACAATGATGATTAGTACATAAATCTGGGATCTTTACATTTCAAAGTAATGTCCTCCTAAACTGGAATACATTCTAATCCATTATTTATTTTTGTGTTTATTTGTATTGTGAGGTTTATTAGTAGGCATGACACTATGTAGGATGACTTTACAGTAAATAGTTACATTGAGGAGATGCAACGTTCTTCCATTGTTTGGATCAGAAGTTTTTCTATTTTTAGAAAAAAAACAATTGTCCAGCTGTTTTAAGTTCAATTTTAAAATTAGTCTGAAAATTACATCAAGACCCAGTCATTATTTTTGTTTATTGATACATTTTGCAGATTATATTTTTCTTCAGAATAATTAACTAAATTAGTGGTGATATTATCAAAAGCCTTATTTGTACAGACTACAATTTCTATCTTATTGGAATTCTATTCTAAGTCCACTTCTGTTCTTAAAAAAATCACTTCATCATTTGTTTTCCTTAACAATGTTTTCATCTTACCTGAGTAAAGAAATACTTCATTTCCTGTTTTAAGTTCATTTGAAATTAATCTTTTATTACTAGAACCTTTATAAGATACATGGAATGGTGATTATCCTAGTATCATGAAACTTTATAGTAGAACTCAGTAATCTGAATATAATATATGCCTTTTGATCACTAAAGAAAATATATTCAATATTTTTTATATTCAACATAACCTATGCTTTATTCCTCCAGTAGATATAATTCTTCAGTGGCCTGCAGTCTTTTCCACTTAAATACACAACATTCTCACAGCTATTTAATAATGCCTCAATCTCTGTTGATTGTGAAATGACTTCACAGATACAAGTAGGATTGCATATTAATTTACATGAAGATTACTTAATTGGATTTGAGATAAATGCATAAGCTGAAAGAAGTTTTTTTTTTTTTTTTTTTTTGGTTTTTGGGTCACACCCGGCAGTGCTCAGGGGTTACTCCTGGCTCCATGCTCAGAAATTGTTCCTGGCAGGCACGGTGGACCATATGGGGCACCGGGATTCGAACCGATGACCTTTTTGCATGAAAGGTAAATGCCTTACCTCCATGCTATCTCCCGGGCCCCTGAAAGAAGTTTTATCTTATTTTAGAAATCAAGAAATTAGATGTGGGGCAGGAGAAACAGCACAATGGTAGGGTGTTTGCCTTGTATGTGGCCGATCCAGCACAGACCTGGGTTCGATTCCAGCCATCCCCATGCTCCTTAAGCCTGCCAGAAGCGATTTCTGAGTGCAAAGCCAGAGTAGCACCTGAGGGCCATCACGTGTGGCACCAAAACAAAAAAAAATAGATATGATGCTGGCCATATCTGAACTTCTGCTTTTGTAGATGAAAGAGAGAAAGAGACAATGAGGTACAGAGCAATCTATAGGAGTTAGAAGAAGTCACTTCACATTGTTGAGATCCAGGATAGAAATATATCAAACTCAAAAATTACTGAATTCAGATTTTTCAGAGTTTTAATATATAAACATTTTGTCAATCCCATTTAATTACTGTTATGCTTGAAGCGGACCAGAGATTGGACACTTAGTGTTTTGATTTTGACCATTGTATTAGTGATTAATATGTGTCATTTAAAGCCATTTGGTATATGATTTTTTTCTTAAGGTATAAATACAGAAATATATTTTCACCATTCTTTAGACTTTTCAATGTTTTATTTTAGTTTAGATAATAAGGGTGACTAGTATTTAAGTGACCTGTGATACCCTTTGGTCAGTCTTTAAGATTCTTTATTTCCAATTTTAGTGGCTGTTATTTTCTTTTATTTTTGAGAATAGTTCAAAGTCTGTTAATAATTTCTATATAAATATTTTTGGGAAATAATACCACTCCTTAAGACATGTTTTTCTATTCCATAAGTAATAAATTTTATTTTTTCGAATGTTGTGTTGTTAAACTTATAAGGCAGGCACTATCTTTTCTATTTATTTTTTTTCTGTAAGACATTAATAGTTTCTAAGGCTTAGGGAAAGCATCATGTTATTGAATTAATTTGTGACAAATCTAGTAAAAAGTGAAATACAATCCTTTAAATGAAGGAATTTTTAATATAAAATATCACATTGGTGACTCTAAAATAAAAGAATGCTGAGAGATGTAAGCCTATATTCAAATAATAATATGATTGCTTTTAACAGTAAAAATGTTAATAGTAAAATAAAAATACAGCATTTTGCAACTTGAAAAACTTTTGTTTGATTTAAAAATATCTAAAATATATGAAACATATTTTTGTGAGGACACAAAATTCTTCATAATAACATAATGTCCATGTCAGTCAACATTAATGTATGATACCTAGACTCCAAGCTAGTCTGGTGAATTAAACATAGTGACTCCTCAAAATATCCTGTACTGTCTGTCTGTCCTGTGGACACAGAAATGTTGACAGCAGGCCTCTGGTCCTCTACTTTCCCAGGTTTTCATTATTTTCAAGAATGAAATATTGAATAATAATGATGCTCAGAATCAAATTAGAATGTAGAAAATTTTATTAGAATGTAAAGGAAAATCAAAAGATTCTCCCCATGTAGAGTTAAGACTAGTTTGTATGGCTTTGGTGGGGGGGGGGGTTGCAGTTTTATAGGAAAACTGAGTCTTCATATAAATTTACAAAGAATGCAAGGATCCTACAGAGTGGTCTGGCTGGTCTGAGTCCTTTGGGCTTGCCTGCTTTAGGTATTGCCCATTATCTGATCCTCTTTCTTGGGGCAGAATTCTGCAGTTACTCAGAGTATGTGCACTAAGCTCTTGGAGAGGAAATGTGCATTGGGTCAATGGGGATGGATGGAGCTGCTAAAAAGGGGAAAGTGAGGTTTCCTCTTTCATTGTCATGGTAAATTTATGCTGGAAAATTATATCTTAGATTAATTGATTTTTTTCTATTGCTCCATGCAAATCACTCAGCATTTAATGAATTAATACCACACAAATTTTCCTAGAGTTTTAGAATGTAAGACACAGTTTGTGAAGTTTTGATGGGACTCTACTTCTGAAAATTGTAGATTCTCCTTTTCACCTATTCCTGACTCACAAAGGCATCTCAGTATTTAGGTCATCATTTCTTCATCTTCAAAGCCACAGCACCAGAGCACCTTAAAATCTCTCTCTTCTCTTTCTGCTTTTCACCCTATCTCCTCCCACATACTCTCGCTTGCTCTCTCTCTCTCTCTCTCGCTCTCTCTCTCTTTCTCTCTCTCTCTCTCTCTTTCTTTCTCAACCACTAAAGAGCTTTCTTCTCTGAATCTTCAGTTCTTCCATTTTAAAAGTTAATGATGATTCTATCTTACTACCTGGGTGCTCCAGGAAATATCTTACAGTCTTCACAACACAAAAATATTTGTAAATTCTTGGGATTAGAACATGATTATCTTGGAAGATCAGTATCTGTAAGAGAAATATCCATTTACAATTTAGAAATTCCTCTATCAATAGTTATAAATTATTAGTATAAATGAATACAACTCTTGTTCCAGGAATGAGTTGTCTGTTGACCCAAGTCAGGATGGCTGGGGCCTTAATATTCAGTTTCTATATATTTAAGAGACTTAATATCTCATAAATTAGCTATATTGCTTTTAGTTATAAATATTTTATTATAGGAAGCTATAAAATATATTTTGAGTGTGGCTAATATCGTTGACATGCTTTATAATTTTATTTCAAATAGTAAACACTATATGCACTTTCATTCATCTGGCCCTTGAAGCCTATGTGAAATATCTGTGTGTTATCACTGAGTAAAACTGAGCACCAAACAGTTGGTACATAGATTCCTTCTCTGATGCTGTGCCTGGGATACACAATACCAGGCTATCCTGTAAGTTTTGTATTTTTAATTATTGTTTGGCATTAGCTACATTAACGAGGGTATAATCGAGAAATTTATATCAGTTTTTTTCTCTCTTCAAAATAATTAAATTTCCAGGGAAAATAACTGGCTTTTGGAGCATGGCAAATATGTATTTGTAGAAACTGTGATCACAAAAGTAGAAACTAGAGGTTTGGTGTCTTAGAAATCTTATACACAAGTGGAGCAATATATCCATTAAAACTCCCATGAATAGAGCATCTATTGTCTTGTAAAGAGGTCTACACTGAGCTTTCTCTCATGAAAGTTAAGAATTTGTCTCACCACCATATAGATATAAATCCTTCATATCAATCTAATTTTTGAAAATTTTATTTTCAATAATAAAAAAATCTGTTAATACAACATTCATAGATACACTGCTTAAATTAAATTTCCCCTTAGAGGAGAAAAAATAGCAATCATTTACTAACAGTTTCATTATTTTATAGGATAAATCATTTATAACCACAGGTATAAAACTTTTGAGAAAGGAAAAAAGAAAGCACAAAAAGTACATTTATATTTAATAGTACAATATTTCATTTTTCACAAACTGCTACTTCTTTCCCTATAAAGAATTCTAACATAATGCTTACTTCAGATATGATAAAATATTTCCTAATTCTTAATTTTTATTGTTTAAAACCATATCCACAAAATTAATCAGGTTAATTTATCCATTTTATGTAATATATTTTGTTACTTACATGTGCCCAAAAGTTTGGGAATATTTTAAACATTCCATTTATTCATCTGGTCATGCATAATATACACATATTATATTTTAAATTTAAATAAAATATCTAAAACATTTTAGTGAAAAATGAAATGTATGATGAAAGATACAATTTTTGGATTTCTGCTTTATAAAATGAAATTTGCACAATTTATATTATTTCTGGCATGTTAATATATGTAGATATACTTTATTATATAATAAATTTATTAGCAAGGTAAAATATTAACAGTTCATAAGATAAGGCATTTGCCTTTCATACAGATTACATGTTTTCTATCTTTCTACTGTTTCTTCCTAGTCAGGTTGTTGAAATAGTTTTTAATGCCAGTATCAATGTTTCTTACCCTGGAGTACTTATTACTTTCTTTAAATGCCAAAGAAATTGAGAAGAATTTCTTTCAGTAAAATTTAAAAATTCAGAAATAAATTACTAGTGGCATTCATATGCCAATTCTATTTGACAAACACCTAAAATACATGAGATACTTCTGATACAATAAGGAAGAAAATAAAGTGAATCATCTGAAAATCAATTTTAAATACAACACACATATCACACAGAATTTTATCTTTGAACCACAAGGAGTTTTTGTTCACAATGAACTACTTGAGTTAATGGAATGTAAATAATCATAAGTCTTGACAAAGACATTGTTCAAATATGATAGGTCCTTAAGAGATTAGATGCTTTTAAAGTTGCATGGAGAAATAGTCCAAAAGATATTTCATGATAATACTGGGGAAAAAATTAAATTTTCTACATGTTCACTTGGCATAAAGTCAATGATCAAATAATGACTAGTAGGAATTACACTCTGAAGTGTGATATCCTTTACTTAAATATCTGAACTTTCTCAGAAAATATATTTGCTAACATTTAAATAAAGATCACTTCTTTGTGTCAGAAAAGAATTTAGTCAGGAAATGGTTAGTGCTTGAGTTATTATTCCTTGAGAGTATTATATTCATATAAAATAAAAATCATACTAAGAGTTTTAAAAATGCACTGAAAATATTTCTTTATAGAAAAAATCTTGAGTATTTGAAAACAAATATAAGCCTTATGGAATTTTGACAATAAATATTTTAGTAACTTACTAAGAAATAAGAAAGTTGGAATAGAAGTATAACATAAAAATATTCATTTTAAATGTATTTGATTAAAGATTTAACAAAGAATATGTTACTATAATTGTAAGCATGTATCTTATTTGGTGCCAACCATCTTTATCTATTAAAGTAGCACTGAAAATTGCTGGAAAGAGAGTATAATAGGTAGTGTTTGCATTGCATAGAGCCAACCTAGGTTTGATCCCTGACACTAAATAATGTCCTCTGAGTCTTATCTTGAGCATATAACCAGAATTGCATGACCAGCTTTGCCCCACCAAACAAAAACAAATACATTTTAAAAATAAAATTTTACTGATAATTTTGATCTTAGATCATAAAATAAGAAACCTTAAATATTGAATTAATATGAAGTGAAGTGTTCAATGCTCATATGTTAAAAAGGTATTAATGTAAGTTACATTCAACTGTAAATAAGAGAAAAGTAAAATAAGTTTTTGCTTTTTGTACCACCCTCAAACTATATAACTAATAAACCAACCTACATAACTAATTGATTTATCAGTTCAACACTATCATTATAAAGTGAAATGTTTTAAATATTTTTATTTGATTTGATATCTGGTTTTTCTTTAATTGTATTTTATTTTACTGAAAGCATTGTGATTTACAAAGTCTTTTATAGTTGGGTTTCAGATATACAATAAATAAAACCTAATCACTTACTTCATTTAGAATATTTCAGTTGCATCCATGTTTTAGCTAATTGCATAATTATGTCAATCCTTGCTATGTAGTAATCCATAGTATTTCTTAACAGCTTCACAAATGTAAGATTATTATAGTGACCTAAGACTCAATATTGCAATTAAGTAAAAAGTTAACACCATTAAAATATAAAATAACTATCATATAATAAGACTAAATTTAATGATATTCTATGTATAAATAATATGCCTATAATTCCATTAGTGAGGATATGTAACAGCAACTTTCTTCAATGAGGGAGAAAGAGATTTTAATTACTTTTGTTGACTACTTCCTGTCCCTCAAATTCAAATTCTATTCATTACTTAGAAGTCTTTGATTAATATCAGAAAGTCAATATTCCATTTTCACCACAGACTCTGTGTTTTATTCAAAAAAAATAAAACTTCCATAAAGGGAAGTACAGTGTGTATGACTTTTGCCTTTCATGCAGCAGTACTGAATTTAATCCCCAGTATCCTATATTATTTTCCCAAGTACTGACAAGAGTAATTCCATTTTGTAATGCTAAAATAAATCCTGATTATTGCCTTGTTTGTCCCCAAACAAACAGTCGAACAATCAAACAACAACAAAAACAACCAAACCAAAAAAGCACATAAATTGTGTTCTTAAGAGAAACCAAATAAGATGTGTATATGATATTATCTTATAATATTTTAAAATATTTGTGTATATATATGTTATTCTATCTAATCATTCTTTAATATAATAAGATAAATATAATGGAAATAAAGAAAATATCTATGAAAATATAACTTATTTTTTACATTCTAATATATTCATAAACAATGAGGAAGAAAAATACACGACACCTATCCAATTGTTCTTAACTAGTTACTTAGTTGTGGTTTATATCATAACTGATATCTTCTGCATTATTCATGTCCTTTGTCATCAGCAAATCTCTAGTCATGGTACTTTCTCTGGTGGGGATAACCAAGATTTCTTAAAGGATTTGAGTTATGGGTAGCTCTGCCATAACTGGGCTGTATTTGTTTTCTATGAACTTTAATTACAGAATATAGTAATACCAGAACATAGTAATACATGATTTTAAGTGAACTTCTTTATTGTAGACATAGAATTCTAGACATAGAAATTTGTTTTTTTTTAAATCATCAAGATTGCAATCACATTCCTAACACACAGAATAACTATATATTGCTTCAGGAGTAGAGCCCAAAGCAATAAGGTAACAAACTTAACTTCCAATTCAAATGGTGTCATAGATGTCTCCTGGTAGAATAGTTTTCCACTTGGAACTGACATATTTCAGACATATGATCATATTATGTGATCATTTCTATGTGACACAAAAATAAAAATATGTTTACTACTAAGTATAATTATTTCACTCATAGTTTCAGTCATTTGTCTTTAGATTCTTCAATACTGGTTATGAGAAAATTTCACCATATATTAGGCCTTAAGACAAAGTAAAACCAACCTTCTAAATAACTCACTGTATTATGTAAACTAAACATTGCCAATAGGCTGAAGCTAAAGAGTCTCCAAAGGTCATTGCACTCCAAGATTATGGGGAAGGTGCTAAAAAGAATCGCATGACTACAGACTCTTATCTCAGTTTGATTTGTTACAAATCATGTTACTTAAACAGAAGAAAGATTGTGCTGCTGTCTTGAATACTTGATGGTGGATAAAGAATTCTGGAAGTCCAGGGGTCATAGTTTGAGCAAATTATTGCACATGTCAAAGGAAAGTCCATATCTAGAGTAAATATCCAAACAACAACTTACAGCAAAACAAAACGATGCCCTTGTCATGGACTACACTTAGTTGACACACTTGCTACTTACAATGAGTAATTAGTTTTTGAGGATTAGGGATGATTACTGCTGGATATTTAGCAGTCCACTGGATATTTAGCAGTTGTTCTTTCTTTATAATATCTGCATTTCTCACTCTTTACTTAATTATCTGCCCTGCCTGATAAAGTACCATATCCATGACAAAAACGAAAATAATATATGTAGATAAGGAAAGAGCTATTGGGGTACATAGTCAGCCACTTGACTTCCATATTCATCAATATGCTATGAATATCCCTTTCATAGACTCGGTAGCTATAAAATAGGTCATTCTTCAAACATAATTATATAATACTTTCACTGCTTCTTTAACCCTTTATTAATAAATTATATCCTTTAAAATATCATCATATTTTACACATACTCCAATCAAGCTACCTTTCCAGTTAATCTACTGATATTTTCTACTCATGTTCTGTCCAAATTTCTCATCAACCAGCCTAATGTTGGTCAGTGGCCATGAATCACTGTTTAATCTCACATTTGGATGTTTTTACTCCCAAGAAAAATTAGCACATAGGTTAGCTGTTAAAATTAAGAGTCTCTGCCTTCAACGGGAACACAGAAAATGTGGTGGCATTGCATATGTCCACCCTGCTTGTATATTTTGCAGAATTCTCTCTAAGTTATGACTATTTTCTCTTCTATATCAATTGTCACTTGCCTAGTACTATGATTTAGATAAACATAAAATTCTTTCCCCTGCACTTTAAAAGTTGAAACCAACCAACATCAGTGTTATCATAAGAAGGTTAAGAAGAGCAATAAAATATCCTAAGATTGTGCTACTACTTTTTATCCAGTTGTTCTCTCTACCTAGATGTCACAGTTGCTTGTCCCTACGACTCTCAAAAGAATATTAAACAAAAATTAGTTGGGGCCGGTAAGGTGGTGCTAGAGCTAAGGTGTCTGCCTTGCAAGCGCTTGCCAAAGAAGGACCACGGTTCGATCCCCCGATGTCCCATATGATCCCCACAAGCCAGGGGCAATTTCTGAGCACTTAGCTAGAAGTAACCCCTGAGCATCAAACAGTGTGGCCCAAAAAACCAAAAATCAAAAACCAAAACAAAAATATTAGTTACTTGGTGAGTTTTCCTTTTGATAAACAGACATTAGGTTAACCAACAAGGAGTCATATTTCCATAAAATACTTCCCTTATTTTGAATGAAAACTGGGATTCTTTATATAAAACAAACTTGATGAAGTAAAATACAATATATATATATAATACATTTAATTGCTTACATATATTTTTTTTGGTTTTTGTGGCCACACCCGTTGGATGCTCAGGGGTTACTCCTGGCTAAACACTCAGAAATTGCCCCTGGCATGGGGGAACCATATGGGACGCCAAGGGATCGAACCATGGTCCTACCTTGGCTAGCACTTGCAAGGCAGACATCTTGCCTCTAGTGCTACCTCTCTGGCACTCTGCTTACATAAAATTTTGTCTTAGGTCAATGAAGAAGTAGTCTGGGATACTTTCAAGCAATCACCCTGTTGTGAGAAAGCTTGTAAGAGCTGGAACAATTTCCTGTTGTCTAGATGCTGGTCAATATAAATACTTTTTTAGGAAATAGTGATGAGTTTCAAAATAAAATTAGTTCTAGATTGGGATTTGACAAATCATTTTTCTCAAGGCAAGCTTCTAAATGAGAGAACAGTCTTGCAAATAGCATGGTGGAGCAAAAATCAGATATACTGTGCATTTAAAAGAGTATGTTCATGGATATGTCCTATTCCTGGTTATTAAGTTGGAGGTAATTTGTTCTGATTAAATCTTTCCACATCTCTGAATGCCATCACCAACCTAAAGTCAGCTTCATCATAGCTATCCCAATTATACAAATACAATCTGAAACCACACCTGTCTATTATTAACCTATGTTGCCCTCTTCTGATTATAATAGAAGTGACTCCATGGCAGATGAGTGGAACCTTTGAGGTAGTTTTATAAGCAAAGAATATTTATTTGCTAGAAAATGTTTTCTATGTATTACTTGCATATATCAAGGCATGTGCTGAATTACATAGTAAGTATATTACGAATGGCTATAAATAACTAAAGTAGTCAGACAATTCTACAGTTTCTGCAACTCTAAGTCTTAGCTATAGCCTCTAAGTCTTAGGGGCTAAATATTAGGCAGAATAAATATTAGGAAGGATAATTTATTTTGATATCAGAAAATCTGTTGTTGAATTGAGATTATTATATGAACATAAAGAGAGAAATCTCAGAAACACATAATTACAGCTTTTGCTCTTTGACAGCCTTTAGAGAAGTAAAGAACCATTTAGATACTAAAAATACAATTGCTCCAAAAATAATATTGTTTCATTCAACATTGTGCAATGTTAAAAAGAAAAAGAATCCTGATCTGAACTAATGGCTGTGTGAAGTTTGCATGTTGTATGCTCCATGTCATCATTTTCTGGCTAATTCTGCTACCTCCACAAATATCAAGAATAAGATATTATGTTCATGTGATGCCATAATTGTTCTGAGATGAGCGTGTGTTGTTTAAGTTAGTCCTGCCTTATGAAAATTAAACTCTCCTGGATTGATTTGGGCTTGTGCCCAAAGCAGTGATAAATTCAAGGAACCCAAAAACAGGAATTAGATTATGTAGATTGGATAATCATTACAATTAATCTAATGGTTATTTAATTTCAGAAGAAATTTTGGAGTTTGTTTACATATATGTACATATTTATATATATACAGAGCTATATATAATCCTATATATACATTGAACTATAGAAATTAAACTCATGTTTATTAAGATTGCCCTTCGGTAAAATTTATTTCATTATATATTGTTTCACTTGAAGTTACAGATCGCAATAATGTAAAAATTAGACAATTTTATATAAGAATCCACAGTACAGTTTTCTAAATCTATATTAAAGACTGATTTGAGTCATATCTTTTCATTCAAATATATATTAAGTAATATAATGGTACTAGCACTTGATCATTAAGGAACTCATGTCAATAGAAACCTAATAGTTTCTATCAAATCATACTAACTACATGAAACAGCAAATGAGAAACCTTAGTGTTTCATATATAATTTTAGATAAGAAAATATTTGATTCCATAACACTTTGATGTACCTTAAATTATTACTAATTCACAATTCTTTATTAATTCTGTTCTAGTTAACATATGGTCATCTTCTTACCTCTAGCTCAGAAAATAACTTCTTTACTACAGGTTTAAAATATTTTAAAATTTCTTTACTACAGGTTTAAGAAATTTTCACAGAAAATACCAGAATTTTTTTCCTGTATCTTAAATTATCTCAGAAATATGCCTGATATTTGAAGTGATATTGTTTTAAATTTTATTAGTAGAGTTAATTTATTTTATGTATTGATATGACATTCTTTAAATTAAAACATAAAAAATGTCTGATACATTCCAATATAAAACACAGTAAGATATGACAAAATGTATTATAAGTAAAATATATACATAAGTTACTGTTTGCTTGAAAAACAGGCTCTTACTAGACTAACACTTTATATGAATCTGAGAACCTAGAAAAAAAAACAACCAAGAAAAATAAATGAAAGATTTAAGTTCAGTTTACCTAAGGCATAAGAATATTTTAAAATATAATTTAATAACAAACTTTGATATTTCATAAGCCAGAGTACATGAAAATATTTTTATTGGAAGTGAACTTTAACAAATGCATTTTCCGTTAGATAAGGTCAAAGATGATATATTAGAAAAAACAATAACAATAGCAACTTTGAAACTGTCAAAAGACCAAAAGCTATTAATCATTTCTATATTTTTAATAGAGGCTCAAAGAACTGAAACAAAGGGAATTTGCTCGAAATGTAGCATCTAAATCCAGGAAGGATGAAAGAAAACAGGAAAAGGCTCTCCAACGCCTGCACAAACTGGCTGAGCTAAGAAAGGAAACTGTGTGGTAAGTTCGCAATAAAAGCTCAAGTATTCTTGAAAATAGAAACTAGAAAAAAGGGAAATATATATATATATATATATATATATATATATATATATATATATATATATATATATATATATGATGCACGTATAAATATATATGTATAAATACAAGATTATAATTTTTTATAAATTTTCAAAAATAACTTGCATTTTATACAAATACTCACCTATCCACAGTTTATGAAAAGTATAAACTTACTATAATTGCACATAAAATAAATTTTATAATATTCTTAAGCTATCTTAGTTAAAATGTATTCTATTTCTCAATGGAAATTCATAAATATTTGGCTGAAGAAGATAGCAAAGAAACTTTTTTTGTTTGTTTGTTTGTTTTTGGGTCTCACCCGGCAGTGTTCAGGGGTTACTCCTGGCTCCATGATCAGAAATTGCTCCTGGCAGGCACAGGGGACCATATGGGGCGCCGGGATTCGAA
>PVKC010021200.1:0-18258 GCA_004027635.1 Crocidura indochinensis | reverse complement strand
TTCCCATCACCATTGTCCCAAATCTCCCTCTTCCCCACCCACCCCCCTGCCTGTACTCTAGACAGGCTCTCCACCTCCCTCATACATTCTCATTATTAGGACAGTTCAAACTGTAGTTATTTCTCTAACTAAACTCATCACTCTTTGTGGTGAGCTTCATGAGGTGAGTTGGAACTTCCAGCTCTTTTCTCTTTTGTGTCTAAAAATTATTATATTGCAAGAATGTCTTTCATTTTTCTTAAAACCCATAGATGAGTGATACCATTCTGTGTTTTTCTCTCTCTCTGACTTATTTCACTCAGCATGATAGATTCCATGTACATCCATGTGTAGGAAAATTTCATGACTTCATCTATTCTTGACAGAGATGTAAATCAAGCATTACAAATTAGGGATACACTGGCCACACAGTTAAATTAGGCAATATCAGGACAAGAGGCAGGCTGTGTCCACTCTGCTAAAGACATTCCAGTTTCACCTATCACCCACGATTTTGCTTCATTTATGGCCCTGTTCATCATTCACTCTTCTATGGATCTCTGTAGAAACAGCAATCTGACCAAAACCCTAGATATGCTGGCTGATGTTTTCAGAACTTTTTTGCAGCGAGTGTGGGAACCCTCCTCCACGCTCCCATAATTCTAGAAGACCTGGAAGCCAAAAACATGCCCCACTAAAACTGTTGTTTTAGTTGTAGTTCTTGGAATACCTGGACCACAAGGCCACGCTACAACTCCAAATTTATTTTTAATACTATTATCCTTGTAGAAATGTAACAATTTAGAAGCCACTATGTCTTGGAAGTCACCTAATGTTCAAAAACAAATGAAATAACAGGATGGCCAACTAGTAACAAGAACTTTTAAGACTTTTGACAATGACGTAATGATTTCCATGAGATATACAATAATTTTCACAAATATTGGAGCGGTGGAGCAGCAATAAGGTATTTGCTTTCACGCAGCTGACCCAGGACTGACCAAGGTTCAATCCCTGGTGTCCCAAAATGTCCCCCAAGTCAGAGCAATTTCTAAGTGCAGAGCCAGGAGTAACCCCTGAGCACAGCTGGGTGTAGCCCCAAAAACAAAAATAAAAAAACACCCACCCAAACCAACAAACAAACAACCCCCGAATATTTTTGTTGCTATAGTCTTTTGACTTTCTTCTTTTTCTTTTTCTTTTTTCTTATTTATTTATTTATTGGTTTTTTTTGAGTCACACCCGGCAATGCTCAGGGGTTACTCCTGGCTCCATGCTCAGAAATCGCTCCTGGCAGGCACGGAGGCTACCATATGGGGCACAGGGATTAGAACTGATGACCTTTTTGCATGAAAGGCAAATGCCTTACCTCCATGCTATCTCCCGGACCCCTCTTTTTCTTTTTCTAATAATTTTTCTTCCACTTACCTGGAACCAAATGTATTATGATCAACTATGTGATATATAGTCTTTGAATAAAATATATGTATATAAAAATAAAAGCAATATCCAACCAAACTAAATATTCTTTGTTCTTTCTCAGTTTGACTATAGGGAGATAAAGATGGTGATGATCATGTATGCAGTCTGAATTTGCTCTTTCACTTCTATTCAAAAGAAAATTATTTGGGTGGTCAGAGTACTAGTTGGTATAGTGCTTGCTTTGCATTTAGCTAACCTGGATTCAATCCTCAACAAATCACATGATCCTCTGAGTCCCACCAGGTATGATAACGGAGCTGAAAGTCAGGAGTAAGCATTGAGCAATTCTCAGTGTGACCCCAAAACAAAAATGAACTTTAAAAAATTGTTTTTGCTGTCATTTCTCTCTCTCTCTCTCTCTCTCTCTCTCTCTCTCTCTCTCTCTCTCTCCTCTCTCTCCTCCCCCCTCATTTTTTTGTTTTATTTTTTTTCAGTCATATCACGTGATGCTCAGGGCTTACTTCTGGCTATGTGCTCAGAGATTGCTCCTGGCTTGGGGGACCATATAGGACACTAGGGGATCGAGCCGCGGTCCATCCTAGGCTAGTGCGTGCAAGGCAGACACCTTATCACTTGTACCACCTTTTTGGCCCCTGATGTTCTTTTTTAATATAAAAGAAATGATCCTTTTCACTAGCTTTTATAGTTTGGATTTTTGTTCTGTTCCTACTCGAACATACAAATTATAATCATTCTCAAAGTACCTAAAGCTTTCCATTCGATCTCAAAAATAAAGACAGAGTAAAATCTGCTTTGTTCTATTTTTCCTTTATGAGCAATGTATTGCACTGTAGATCAATTTTCAAGAATGTTTATTTAGCTGAGGTCATCTTCCTGAGCTGATGGAGATCAAAAATGGTTGATTGAAAAGTCAATGCTCCTGCATTCACCAATCAGCAATCAGAAGGATGATCAAAAAGAGCTTGTCCAGGTCCTGCAGGCATTGCACTGTGCTTGTACACATGAATTTCAACTTTTATAGTTTAAATGTTGCTTGGATTAAAGGGCACATAAACATTACTTTAGTCCCAATTGCCAACAAATTGGAGTCAGATAGCAATTTTGCAGTTTTGAGTCAGCCTTGATATATTCTGTAACTAGAAATTTTAGATTTATGTAAGATAATTTATAGGCAATACTTAGTGTTTCATTCAAAATATTTATGTATAATGAACACACATACCTATGCCGGTAAATATTATCTTATAGCAAACTACTGATTAAAACAGGCTATGTCGGATTCTTAAGAAGGCATAATGTTCCAAATCAAATTGATATCAAGGAATGTAATGTAATTTTACTTCTTCAACTTTTCTGACCTTTCAGTAGTAGGTTGATTGGTAACTGACCTATGCCCAGACTTATTTCTTCAGGTTATAGTGCAGTAAAACTCAGTCATCATTTATTACTAATAACGTCACACTATTATCCTGTCACTAAAGAACAGCTGTCTTACATGAGGACTTAGTAAACAAGGGCATAGCATAAGCAACATGAATTGGTAGAAAAACCTTATTTTGGGGGGATTCTAATGTTTATGCTATTGGCTAACTTGTAATAATCTAGGGACTTATTCTTCCTAAACCACACAACTTCAATTTTGAATATTCTTTGTCAAACACTGATTAGACATTGTATATCTATGTTGTTTAGTGTTGTCATCATTATCTCTGATATTATGTAACTTAAAGCTCATGAAAAAAATAATGTTAAGGTAATAGTAATTGAGTTAACACTGCTTGGAAAACGTCACCATGGAAAGACATTTGAACTGAGGCTTTCTAGCCCAAGTGAGTAATTGGAAGAGGTGGAATTCATCTTTTAAAGATGGAAAGGAAAAGGAGAGACCTCTAGTAAGTATAAGCCTGAGGTATTTGAGGAATACACAAAGAATAGAACAGTGATACAAACTATAGAATAGTTAGAATAGTGAACCTATTGGAGACATGGGGATAGCTCAAAGGGAATAAGATCAGAAGGACCAACTCACAATATAAAGCTCACCACAAAGCGTGGTGAGTGTAGTTAGGAAATAACTACACTAACAACTATCATGACAATGTAAATGAGTGAGAGAAGTAGAATACCTGTCTCGAATACAGGCAGGGGTTGGGAAGCAGGATGGGGATGGCATTCGTAGTGGGAATGTTGCACTGGTGAAGGGGCTGTTCTGTTTATGACTGAAACCCAACTACAATCATGCTTGTAATCATGATGCTTAAGTGAAAATTTTATTAAAAGAAAGAATGGCTTGGTGATGTTCATTAGAAGTAGAACATGAAAAGATTTGTTCTGAAAAACCGGTGAGGCTATTAGGTAAGGAAAGATGGGCTCAGTTTTGTTTTGTTTTGGGGCAACATTTAGGGTTCTTCAAAATTTATTCCTCTTCACTTAGGGATTACTACTCCTGGTGTGCTTGGGGAATCTTAAAGGGTGAGGTAAGGCATTTGCCTTTCATGCAAAAGGTCATCGGTTCGAATCCCGGTGCCCCATATGATCCCCAGTGCCTGCCAGGAGCAATTTCTGAGCATGGAGCCAGGAGTAACCCCTGAGCACTGCCAGGTGTGACCCCTAAAAACAAACAAACAAAAAGGGTGCTGGGAAATGAACCTGGGTTGGTCACACACACATTACACAGGTAATGTTCATATTACCTGCTGCACTCTGGCTCATAATTTTACTTCTTTTTTTTCAGGGAGGAGCACTGGTGACACTCAGGGGTTAATTACTCCTGGCTATGCGCTCAGAAATCGCTCCTGGCTTGGGGGACCATATGGGACACTGGGGATCAAACCAGGCCCATCCTGGTTCGTGCAAGACAAATGCCCTACTGCTGCGCCACTGCTTTGGCCCTCTCCTATTTTTACTTCTTATGGCATCAAAAAATTTACTGTAATGAGAAGTATGAATTAAATTATACATTTAAGATATTTCATGAGAGCTACAATGGGAAAATATTATATCCAGAAATAATATATTAGTATATCTAAAAATATGGACAAAGGCTATAATATTTCCTTGGAATGTTGTAGTAAGATAAATGATTTAAGCAGAACAATAAATAAATGGCTATATTTTTAATTAAACTATAGGGTTAAAATAATAAGCCTTATGCCTTTTAATAAGATAGATACATGTCTATAATAAGATTATTATAAAAATTTAAAGCCAGAGAAATGTTGAGTGACCTGGAATTCAAAGTATATTGACAAATATAAAGAAGAAAATAACTACTGAAGAAATTTTATACTAATATTATAAAATATTAAAGACTTCCATATTATTGACAACCTAGACTGGATTCACAAGGCACAAAAGTAAATATTTATACTTTGGGAGATTTAGGCAAAGCTTTTTCAGAAATGCATGGATTGCTACATTTCAAGGTAGCAACACTATTTGTAAATATTAGAAATAAAAATAGGTTAATGTAAGGTATTCAAAATGTTCCATCCAAAAAACGACCATCTTTTATTTCCCATTATAGCAGATCTATAAGTAGCATCACTTAGTTTATAACTGCATGTAATAAAGTTGATAAAAAGAAAATATTGATTCCTAGTCAAGGCCACTGTCTGGAGTTTGCACTTTTCTTCCTGGGTGTGTGGATTTTCTCCAGGTATTCTGGCTACCTCCTACAACCCATGGATATCCACCTCTGTCATAGGAAATTCTAAACTGTCAAGTTAAGTATGTAACTATAATTGTGTACGCATTGTTGACTGTGTACACTGTTACCCAAGGATATCCTGGACTCCCACACACCCTTTATCACCTCTCTTCTAACATCCTTTACTTCTTCCTCTCCTTCTTCTCTCTCTTTATAATTGACTTTTATAATTTTTAATGCATAATGATATCTCAATTACATTACCCAGGTATGTCAAACCCTCCATCTATTTGCTTATGTCATTTCTAATCAATTCTTCATTTCTTACCATATTGGCACTCATAGGCCTATATTCTAGTATGCAAGCCAAGGGCTATGATCAATTAATGTCCATTATCTTGAATTGTTTCTCTTGATTTATGTTTTTAATAATCTGTGTATTCTTTGATTTGTGTGTTTAACAACTCCAGAAATTTTAAATGCTTTGAAAATATTTTTCTATTCTTTAAATGTCTTTTCAGTAAAAGTCACAGGAAACTTTGATAGCAATAGAATTGGGGCTGGCAACATAGTACAGAAGGTAAAACTGTTGTCCCAGTCAACTTTGTCCCAGTCAATGGTTCCCATATGCTCCACAAAGGGTCATTTGAACACAGAGTCCGTTAATAGCTCACTGAGCCCCACAGAGTCTGGCTCAAGAGCTCCTCTTACATAAACAAGAAGTGACTAATTGGTAGATGACTACAGGAGGGTACTAATAGGTCACTCTAGATATTCACACTCCATCTCTAAAACCTATTACTACTCTACATTATCAGATATAGGAAAATCTGAAGATGTAATTTGAGATTTCAAATAAGTTTTTCAAAAGTATTGAATTGGATCTGATGCAACCTCACGGATACTTAGAAGAAACAGGCGATTCAGAAACAAAGAAAGTTAATTGAGGATTACTGTAGGAGAAAAGGCGGCTGATGCATTATGAGCTAAGAAGTGAGAACACTTCTAGAAGCTGGTAAAAATCAGGAGTGGAGGCCGGAGAGATAGCATGGAGGGAAGGCGTTTGCCTTTCATGCAGAAGGTCGGTGGTTCAAATCCCGGTATCCCATATGGTCCCCTGAGCTTGCCAGGAGCGATTTCTGAGCACAGAGCCAGGAGTAACCCCTGAACGCGGCCAGTTGTGACCCCAAAACAAAAAAAAACAAAACCAACAACCAAACAAAATCAGGAGCAATACTCCCCTTGAGTTTCCATATAGGACACCTCTCAGCTGACACCTTACTTCTAGACTATCAAGGCTGATTTTGGAGTACTGACCTTTAGGACTATAATAAGATGTGACTGTATTGTGTTAGCTCACTAACTTTATGGTAATTTGTTGCAACAGCAATCGGAAAATAATATAACGACGTAGCTGGAAATTGGCTTTTTTCTTTCACTATTGCTTGTAAATGATACTAGAAAATCCTTAATTTGGTGTGGTCTACCCAATTCGCTTAACCCGAGCAAAAGATTTATTGTTTACGGTTCAATCGATTAATTCGTTGAGAAGAATAAGGTTACTACCAGAAGCACAGATTTCTCAGATGAAAGCAATGAGACATATACTGCTTCATTACTTACCGATGATGCATGTCCTCCATCAGGCTGTCCCCTTGCAACCTTTAGAGGAACATACCCTCTTAAACCTTTATAAAAACATCCAAGGATGCAAATCAGTCATCAGAGTGATATGGGCTATGTTCTTCTCATCTGTGTACAGAATAGTAGTAGTAATAATGTCTGATATGAAAAAAAGCATTTTGTTTAGATTATGTGCTTTGTTTATAGTATATTCTTTCTGGTCATGTTAATATGAGAGTGACATTTGGAAACTATCTTGACATTCACCGCCTGGCTAACTTGTTTTCCTAGAACACAGATTGTGATTGCCTGTGGACCTGTTTGAGAGAAGGGGAGCTGCATGTCTTTCTAGCTCAGTGACAGCTTTCAATCTGTCCTGTGTAACTGTTGATCTGTAAGGTGATTGAAAGTGCCAAATGGCTAGAGAATGAATGGCTGCAATTTTTAGTCTTCTTGCTCTCAGACATTTTGTTTCTATAAGTTGCTGGAGTCAGCCAGTTAGATACAGCTCACTTTTTTCAATGCCCTTTCGTTTCCATGTAAGTGTTACTTTTACTTGTGAAAGAATTTTTGCACAGATATATGTGCGCTTATGCGATCATGCATTTTGGTCAAATAGAAGGGTTCAAAGAATTGTTGAAAGGAGAACCCACAACTCTAAATGGGCTAACAGAGATGGCTAATAAATAGAACAGCAGCTATCAATGATGGAATGAAAGAAAAGAAGACAATTGTAAAATACTATATATTATCAATCAGCATAAAACTCGTATTTAAGGGAGAAAACTAAATAGAATTGTTATGAAAGTTCTGGGAGGTAGACTTTGGCATTATGTAAACTTAGGACTTCATTAATCTGATTCCAGTCAGTTGTTCATTTAAAATATGATACAAAAATGTGATTAAAATGTCAAGAGAAAGAGCAAGGTGTGGAAGGCAGATTTATAATGGTTTTGAATCTCTTGGTTTGTTTTTTAAAAATAAGTGATCACTGTTTTGCTCAAGTTTTTCTTATCAGTGTCTGGGAGTTCAAAGATAAGGTTGTCAGAGAGAAAGATATTAGACTCAAAAACAAAACAAATGTTTTTCTGTCATCTACCTCCTCTGATGCAAAAGAGTTCCAACTCCTGCGCAATGAAGCTGATGTCAGTAGATTTGTACTCCAAATGACTTCTGCAAATCATAGTGAAATAATTCATTCTTATTCTTAGCAACTGATAATTTTTGTATTTATCTCTGCATGTATTTGATTTCTTCCATTCTTACTATCACATTTTCTCAAAAGATAAGAAAAGAGAGCTTTCAAAATATTAAAAAGACTATCTAGAATTAAGTTTTATTATTGAAAAGATAAACATATAGAAGCTAGTTAAATAGTATTCTAAGAAATAATTAAAATGTATGTTTTATTTGTATATATCCCTTATCTTATGAGATGATTTATTAATCTCTTTTTGATATATCTGGTTCATATTCACAACTTAGCTCATAGAACAGTAGTGATCTAAAAATTGCATATTCCTTTTTTTGAGATTTTGTTAAGTTTCTAAAAGTTTGTTATGGCGGTTGTGCTTTTTTAAGTCACAAGAAGCTGTTAAAATTCAATTTTAACTCCTCATTACCAATGGATTTGCAAAACATCAGATAATAGCCAAAAGATTAAAGTTCTTACTTAAAAAATTCAGGATTTTTATTATACAGTTTATAGCACATATACTTAAGTTAAGCAGAATGTGCAAATTAGAGCGAGTATGTTTTGCTTTCATTAATTTTTCTGTGTTTATAATTATACTGAGCCCAAATATATTCAAAATAATGACTTTATAAAGTTGTTGCAAAGGCGCAAACAGGAGAATGCAGGCATTTGTAGCACAGTCACATTTATTTCAGTGTCCTTTTCATATGGTTCATTAGAGTTGCCAGGTTTAATCACAACTATCTGTTGTCAAGGAACTATTTAATTTGAAGCAATTTTAGACATGGATGTTCCTTGACCTGAATTCTTGGCAGCCTGGAGTGGATAAAAATGAGAATTGTAGTTAGACATGCTATTATCCTGTATTTTTAAATGAAAAGAAATGCGTATCCTGTGAAGCCAACATGAAAAACACTCATAAAGATTTGAAGCTGGTCTTTAAAATGTGTGAAAGTCAGGGGTAGAAGAATACTTTGTTTTTCATTCTCCCCCCCCCCCCAAAAAAAAAAAAAAAAAAACAGGTATGAAAACTGTGCTTTGCCAGCAAGTGCCGGGATGACTCATTAATTTCTTCCCACTTGAGACAAGGATGCTTTTTCTTCACACTAGAAGTGTTTAGAAGTGTTAGTCATTGAAGCCATATGTAAAATAGAAAGACAAATCCTGTATAGATGTTCTCCCTGGTGGGTTTTGTGACCTTTAGCCTTCTCCCGTGTAAAGAGGCAGAATGCATTAAGATATCAAGGATTTATACCCAAGAAATTCTCCCTTTGAATGCCGGTTCTACCACTTATGTGTTCCATTGAGAAAATAATTGCACTGCTGTGAGTAAAAGCTTTTTCATCAGGAATAATGGAGATTATAGTTTCTGCCTTGTAAAATGCTTTGAGAATGAGAAACAAAGCCATACCAGTATGTGGTACACTGAAATCCTAGCTAGCTACATGAAAGCTGTTGATGGAGGTGGTATTACCATGGACTTTTTTTAAGTTCTAGTCTGGAAATATTTTTCAATGAAAGATAGAGCTTAAAGGACCCAATTTCCCTGCAAATACTTTTTTTTTTTTTTAAGAAAAAAGCATTCTGCTTAGGGTAGTGCCAACATTAGAAAAGAATATAGTGGGGCACAGGAGATAGCATGGAGGTAAGGCATTTGTCTTTCATGCAAAAGGTCATCGGTTCGAATCCTGGTGCCCCATATGGTCCCCCGTGCCTGCCAGGAGCAATTTCTGAGCATGGAGCCAGGAGTGACCCCTGAGCGCTGCTGGGTGTGACCCAAAAACAAAACAAAAAAAAAAAAGAAAAGAATATAGTGACATTTCTTATTGAGAGAACTCCAAATTTTCTTTTTAAAATTGAGATAAATTTATAGAGAATAAATGGCGCACATCTCAAGTATGTAGAATAATTATACATGTACAAACACAGATTAAATCACACATATTTAATCACACAGATTAAAAATAGGATATTTTAGTGTCCTAAGAAGTTCCCTTATTCCTTTTTTGAATTTCTTTAATTCTGCCCAATGATAATTTTCTCTGGCCTTTTACAGTCAAGATAAACTTTGTCTTTAGAAAAATAAGAGCTTTCCTTAATGTCATACAAAGAGTGTCAGATAGTATGCCATTTGGGTTTTCTTTTGTTCAGGATTTTATTTTTTATTTTTGAGATCAATTATGAGTCAGCATTTATGGATGAATAGGTATTCATAGATTGAAATAGATATCCATGAATAGAAAATTAAACAGTAGAAATACTTAAATCTATGTCTATTAATCTATCTATTTAGGTTGTTCATTAGCACCTGACTATTGTAAAAACTCTATTATTAACATTTTTTAAAGTCTTTTTTGGGGTGGGACCAAAGCAGTGGTGGGCACAGCAATAGGGCATTTGCCTTGCATGCAGCTGACTAGGATGGACCTGGTTTGATCCCCAGCATCCTATATGGTCCACCAAGCCAGGAACAATTTCTGAGTCTATAGCCAAGATTAACCACTGAGCATCACCGGGTGTGGCCCAAAAACCAATAAAAAAATCAAAGTCTTTTTTGGGGAATTTTTGTCATATGAAGGTATTCTTGAAATTGGAATTGTTGGGTCATAAAAAGATATTCACATTTAAACTTATTAGAAACAGCCAAATTGGTTTACAGATAATTTTTCCATTTTGATTCCACCAGAATATATAAATGTCTTGTTTCCTAACATCTTCCTTAAAATGAACATTATTTGTGCTTATAATTTTAAGTTATTTGAGGGTATTTTGTAGTAGCCTTTTTATGTATGTAGTTTGCATTTTTCTGGCTGAGACATAGATACAATTTTTAAGGTGCTTGCTTTGCATGCAACTAACCATGGGTAATCCTGGCACCACAAATGGTTCCCTGAGCATTGACAAGGGCCACTTTTGAGCAGAGAGCCAGAATTGGATGTGCAGCCATACTTTCCTCCAATTAATTTTCAGCTTTCTTTTTACTCATAATAAAGTATTTTAAATTTCTCATTACCTTTCTGGTTTTCTTATTATTATTCATTAAATCAAAGGCAGTAACAAATTATATATATGTATATATATTAGGGTCATTATTAATTGAGGATAGTTAATATTTAATCTGAAAGTAATTAATGACTTAAAAAAATCAACCCAATACAAATATATTTCTATTTCCCAAATCAAGTCTAGTTGATGATGAAGTACTATGACTTCCTTTAAAAATACACTAGGGTCTCTTTCAATTGGTTCCCAGAAGATCTTCTAATAAGATGTTCCTACAGCTCCAAGTCTATTGAAACATAGATGTCACTAGGGAATGTTTTATTGCTAGCTTGTTTTATGCTGGAGGCTAGATGATTACTTGCATGTAGCAGATAGGTTCAGGCATTTTAGCAAAAGACAGCTCAAAAGGGAGCTGTCTGACAGCTTCCTATGTGTCTGCTGTTCCAGTGAGGTGTTCAATCCCTTTGGGTGACATCCAGAGAAAGAAGTGACTTAAGCAGAAAGCATCTGGATAGCTATTATTTGATGACTGCTATTGAAAATGTACTTCAGAAAGCAAAGAGTTATAAGCAGAAATTAACACATCATTCATAGAATTTCAGGATTTTCAAACTGAAAGTTACTTTAGAGTTGATCTAGCCTGCATAGATCATTGTATACATGAGAAAACCACAGCTTAGTGAACTTTTTGGGGTTTGCAATGCTAGTCAATGCGAAGTCCAGCTCTTGGTTTTTGTAAAGGTTACATTGACTGGTAGGTAAAATTAATGTCAGTGGTAGAGAGCTGAGAACACACAACCTCAAACTATTTCACGCAGATGATGAAAATTTTAAACAAAATCAATGAATTATGATCTCATATAATAATATGCCTGAACACAGAGAATTTTCAAGATTGCTTAGATTTGAGATTGGAGATATTAATCTGTGGGCAAATTTCTTCCATCATTGCACATGAAATATCAGCTTTTTTTTTCTGTAGCCAAGGAGTTATGTTCCCCTATCTTACTTACTCTTAAGGACTCTCATGCTGCCTAGCTTTGAGAACTGAGATTGACAGGCCACCTCTAGCATAAAATGCCATAATATAGAGAAATGTTTTGTCTCAGCTACAGAGGAGCTGTCTTTCTTTAATGAATTAAGTGGCTGTTTAAAGAGGCAAACAGTTTTGCCCAAACCAAGACAATTTCCATGAGTGATTCACACTCAGAAATTTCTGTGAGTATGGAGGAACTTCATTTAAACTTTCACCACATTTCAAATCCTCTTGGTATCAATCCTACTTTTTTTTCCAATTTTTTCCATAGGTGCTGGTATCAAATAAGTGCACCATAATCAGATTTCTCTTTTTTGCATTCTCTTATATATACACATATGTTCCAAATTATTATTTCACTAGGATGAATTCTCAGATATAGACTTAATTTATTTTAAGATCTATAATTTATTTATTTATTTAATTTTTTGTTTGGGGCACACCTGGTGGTCCTCAGGGGTTATTCATGACTCTGCACTCAAATTACTCCTGGCACACTCTGGGGACCATATGGGATACTTGGTATCTAACCCAGTTCTGTCCTGATTGGCAGAATACAAGGTAAACACTCCACCTCTGTGCTTTTACTCTGGCCCAATATCTATCATTTTTAAAACTTTTCAAAAAAGTTTAAAATTAGCACTATCAATACATAATTGATTGTAAAAATTGAACGAATTCAATACATTTATTTTGATGGAATGTGCATACACTTTTGACAGTCTTGCCATCTAACTTTATATCTTTTTATTTTTTTCTGAGATTATTTGTGGTTAAAATGTTAACAACAGATCTATCATCCAAATATCTAAACAGTTTTTTTTACTGTAGGAATGATGCAACTTACAGGGCTGGAACATATGCTTTACATGTCTGAAGATGGAGTATCTACCGAGCACTGCTACGTCTCTATTTCTGCACCTCTTCTCGCCCCCAATAAATCTATAGGAACTATTGTGCTACACAGATCTCCAGAACTTACTTTCATCATCTAACTATAATTTTGTAACTTTTGAATGATAGCTCCAAATTTTCTATTATCTATGCCCCAAATACTATTTTCTCTGTCTATATATTACATTATTTTAGATATATCCTATACAGGAAGTGGAATACTATCTTCCAGATCCATTCATATTTTGTACATGCAAGAATCTTCAATATTTTTAAGACTAAGTAATAGTCTAACCTTTGTTTGTGTCTACTTCTGGCATATTTAATACACTAAACCACCAAAGCTATGGCTTCTTTCCAAGATTGAGTCTCCAAATCCTGATGCATAAGCAGAGAATTCAGTGGCAGAGTAAGAGAATTAGCACTTTTTCATTTAAAGAGTAAGGAAATTCTGACCATAACCAGTCAGCATATTTCCTCTCATTCTATTACCTTAATATTTTTCATAGTCTAATAGCTACATGAAACACATGGGAAGGACAGATGAGAAGTCCACGGTTGGCTTAGATTATTTAGACTCATCCTTTTGGGTCTAAGAAGTTATGGTCTAATTTTCCCCTAAGAACACAATTATGTTGAGGACAGTGCATAAAATTTATACTTTGGAAGAACAGAAACAATGGCTCAGTCGGAGGAGATAAAGGAGAATAAAGAATAAGGCTTGCTCAGTTCAAAGTGACCATGGTGTCAGAATTTTTTGTTTGTTTGTTTGTTTTGTTTTGATTTGTTTCTGGGTCACACCTGGCATTGTCTCTACTTTCAAAAATCACTCCTGGCATATGGGATGCCTGGATTCGAACCACCATCCTTCAGCATTCAAGGCAAACACACTATTTTCATGTTATTTCTCTGGCCCTTGATGTCAGAAATTTCTGAGCCAAAGTTTTTGTGAATGACATGAAAGGCAAAGATAGGAGAGGATTTCTTTTTTACTTATTTTTGTTTTTGGAACATGTAGATAATGCAGCCAGAAAAAAAATGTCTAAAGTGGATCAAGAGTTGTTTGGTAAATTGGTAAGATTTATTTTGTCCAATCAGAATATAGTGTTGATTTTGACTTTATAGTTTTCTTTTAATATACTGGATCTGTGGCTTTTAATACAATATCTTTAAAACTTGTAGGGCAGTTTATATATATTTATAAACATTTTTCCGTTTAGTCTAATTTTTATAAAGAAAACATTTTGTAAGCACATGATCAACATGAAATGATCTATTTCAAGATTTTAAATAGAAGTTTTCTTGACAAAATAATAAAGATTAAACTGTTTAAAATAAAATATTGGATTTTATTAGCTAGATAAAAATACTTGATTTAGTTAATACTTTTTATGAAAAATTAATGAAGACAAGTATGATTATGAAATAAAAACCTCAAATTAAAAAATGATTAGCTATTTAATATAACTATTAATATTTATGACTGTCTTCAATTGTATGAGGGTCATTGATTTGCCTACATTTAATTTGATCAATATAATTGATTTGTCTTTATAGAGATACACTAGCATTTTTCTCTCTTAAAGGTGATGTCAATATACTGTGACCACCTTGCCTTCATGTAATTCTTTATAGCTACTTCATTGTTACTTACCTAATAAGTAGCAATTATCAATTTTATCCATGGATAAAATGCGAATAGATTCTGAAATAAATATTAAGATCACAGCTAACAGGTACAGTGACAATTTGCAAACATCCTGTAAGTGCAGGTTGCTAATTTCCATATTTAAGATGACTTAATGAGTAAGACACTGCTGCAAGTTATGTGCAATTGTAGCTGGTAAAACTCTACCCTTTCCCTACCAATTAAGAAAGTATGTTAAAATGCAAGTGTTTTATATTAATCAGAGACTAATCATGAATAAAAGCAAATTTCTGAAAACATCAATCTTCACTAAATTTATTTTTTACTGCTATTGATTACAAAATATCAGTGACATACCTCTCAATAATTTAGTTAAGACTTGAGAGTCAGTTATAATTAGAATTCAGAATAAATTTATTCTGAGAGTCTTATATTATCATTTATTAATTGGGTATAAATTTAAGTGAATCAAAAGCAGTCACTGCCTAGGTTTACTAATGTATTAATGGTATGGGGACTACAGGAAACAGACCTAAGGAGCTACTCATGGCTTTGTGCTAAGGCATTATTTCTAGTGATGCTCAAAAGTTCATGCAGTGCTGGGAATCGAATCTCAAACTTTCCATTGAAAAACATTTGTTTAGCCCATTGAATTATCTCTCAGATAAAATTAGCCATTTCAAAGTGCATTGTGAAGGAAATTAGTGAGTTTCTAATGACTATATCTACATTGTAGAAAAGTGGAGGATTTTTTAGAAAAAGCACTTCATTATGCTGTTGGCAAATTGATATATATACATATATAGAAATCAATTAATAGTGTTATATTTTCTATTCATAAAGCTAAAATAAATGTCTCAGCACATACACAAATGCCTTCAAATTGTCTTAGTTGCAACAATATGGTGGTAATTACTCCGTTATGCAATAGCTATGCAAAATATGGTTGACCTGTAGATTGAGTTGCTAATCACTGAAAGTCATTGATCAAATATCTGATTCTCATTATATGCCAGTGGATCCAACTTCTGATTAATTTGTTATAATTCTTAATACCTAATATTTGGAATGTACTTCTATAAATAAAATTTTTACAGTTGTGAAAATTTATATATATATATGTATATATATACATGGGAATAAAATTAAAAAAATTTTAGGCAGTACTTTTATCCCCTCTTTAGGTAGTATTTTTTATTCATTTATAAAATTATGTCCTGTTGAAGACCTGATTGGCATAAACTTCAAATGCTACACTTCTTTAATTATAATTAATTAAAACCATTGTGGTGATATCAAAGAATATTTTAATTATCAATTTCTTAGATATGGACAACTATTTTTATGAAAAATGAGATAAAGTGTTGTGAGTTGAGAATCTTCACATATTATTGACTGCTAGCATTCTCAAAACATATCATCTCCAGGAAAAATTATATAACACTTACTTTTATCATATTTTTGAGTCACACTCAGTGGCAATCGGGTTATTCCTAGCTCTGAGTTCAGAAATTGTTCCTGGCAGGTTCAGGGTCACATGAGATGCTAGGATTTGAACCATTGTCTGTCCTGAATAGGTTGACCCTACCGCCATGCTATCTCTCCATCCTCCAATATATAACACTTGAGACTAATATTGAAATATATTTTTGAACTAAAAAAATGCCAAAAGTTCTGTTCAAAAAGTTCATAAAAGTTCAACAAATTATAGAATAAAAAGGCAAAAATTATAGTTTTAATATGAAGAAAGTATAGATAAACATTAATGTGCTGTATAAAATGAAAACTAACAGTATTAATTGTATATAAGGTACCAATAGTTATTTTAGATTAAAAAGAATTTCAAAAAGTCAATAAGTATAAAATGTTAAGAATACTATTAAATATTTCAAGATCAAATGCAGGTTAGATAACTAATATTGCTAAACTGGAAGAGTTGATTCATAAAAGATACACAAAAACAAATGATACAGAAGTAGAAAACTATTAACTTTAATATTTATAATCAGTTTAATAATCTGAAAGAACCAAATGCACACAGATATTTACAATTTAAATTACTCATCTCTTGGATAATTTTAGAGTATTCTAAAATAGATTACCAAGAAATATGCATAAGGATGTGTTGCCAACATTTTGGGCAAGATCAATGTTGTAGAAAAAAACATCAACCATAGAGATGATAGTATTATGTTTCAAATGGGGGAGATATCAGTAAGGTCTTATTACTGAACAAAAAATATTTTCAGGTTGTACAAATAAGATTAATAAAAATAGATTAATTTATTCTTCAATTTAAATATGTAAATTATTAAACCGAATCTTTGAAAGACAAACATTCAAAAAATAGAAGTAGGGGACAGAACAGTAGTCCAGTGGTAGGGCATTTACCTTGAACGCGGCTGATCTAGGACGAAACTCGATTTGATTCCCTGCATCTCATATGGTCCCCAACCCAGGAGTGTTTTCTGAGCTCAGAGCCAGGAGTAATTCCTAAGTGTCACGGGGTGTACTCCCCCCCCAAAAAAAAAATAGAAGTGGCAAGAACCAAATTCATTTATGTATGATTTAATTAAACTGCACATTACACAAAAGCAAAGAAATTAGAAATTTAAATAATGGGTGTAAACAAGATTTTCTTTAGGGGTTTACAAGAAAAGCAAATTTCTATTTTTTGCTTTCAACTTTTCTTAATTTTTAAATATTATATCTTTGAACAGCATGTATTGATTTGTATAGTTAACCAAAGAATAAGCATTTAAGAGCTAACAAGAAACATTTCCTAATATTTCAGCTGGCTTGTAGAGATAGAAAATTATTTCTATTGTTATATCTAATAATGTTGCTTAAGAAGGTAAAAATATTCAGAAGTACATTGAAAATTTGAATATATTAAAGCAATAGAAACATAGAGAACACATATCCAACATTGGAAAAAAGCGTATTATTCTCAGGTGCACATTAGAAAAACATTATGAATATTGGTTATAGGTTTAGTAAGAGATCAGGTCACAGTATATTTCCAAAATATTTTCTAACACACCTCTTAAATACAATCAAAATATAATATTGATCTGATTTTTATAAATCATACAAAGAGTTCTCAGTATGACTAGTTACTATCTGGAAGCATATGTTGTTAATAATGATTTTTAAAATGATATTTGGGCCACTTCAGACAGTTCGCAGGGATTACTCTTGGCTTTGTTTTCAGTGATCACTCATGACAGAGATCAAAGAGACATACGCGGTGTTGGGATTCCACCCAGTTTGGCTATGTGCAAAGAAAACTCCTTACCTGATGTACTCTTTCCCCAACGCTATTACAATATTTTTTCACTACATTCCCCAAACTGTATATTTGATTTCCATGATATTTCTTTTATTTATATATATATTTTTTGCTTATTTATTTATTTATTTGGCCACATTCAGCAGCGTCCAGGGGTTATTCCTGACTCTGCTCAGAAAACACTCCTGATAGGCTTGGGGGACCATATGAGATGCTAGGATTCAAATCCAGGTCCCTCCTGGGTCGGCCGCATGCAAGACAAACGCCCTACTGCTGTGCTATCACTCTGGCCCCTCCATGATATTTCTAGATTCACCAAAAAAGGGTGTGACTTAATCACCTTTATTCGTTCCATTCTCCCCACTCTTCTCTGCCATTAATTCTGCCATGTGTGGCACATATATACAGTGGAACACTACATAGATATAAGGAATGATGCAATCATGCGATTTGTTGCAATATGGATAAAACTGGAAGATATTATATTAAATGACAT
>PVKC010021199.1:0-18282 GCA_004027635.1 Crocidura indochinensis | reverse complement strand
CTGTTCACTTACATTGTACCTTTCTGTGTGGAAATTATTTTAAATTTGGTGTCTCACATTCAAGGATGTAAAGCCATGTAGATTCGACTCTGTGAAGATATGCTTGCAGGGAAGGAATGACCATTGTCACCCACTGTCTGAGCCCTCAGGGCTTTGAAGAAAGTAGCTAGTGGGAAGGCATTTGTGTTCTGGGCAGGAACAGGGCAAGAAAGGAGATGCATTTGCTCAATGCAGCCTGTAGGGGGCACTTGGCTCTAGTCTGGGTCACAAGTTTCTACAACAGTTCAATCAATAATACAATTCTTGGGGAGTGTAAATCATGGGCCTATGGCAGATGTGACTGAGGTCTCTCACCTCTATTTTGGAAGTCCTAGGTTCCTTTGGAAGATAGTCTTTGGTCTATAGGTCACTTTCTATTATCTGTTATGTTACAGGAAGTCAAAAGCGACAGAGATTCAGGTACTCAGTTTGTCATGGTGATTTCAAGTATCTTCCCTTTTCATAGTGGCCTGACGGAAAAAATATCTTTGAAAAAATAAGAGAGCAAAGGGCTAGAGAGATAGTACAGTGGGTAGGGCACTTGCCTTGCACACATTGACTCTTGCACACAACTACCCTTGATACCCCATATGGTCCACTGAGCCCCACCAGAAGTGATCCTTGAGCACAGAGAGAGCCAGGAATCAACTCTGAGAAGCCCAAAAACAACATCAACAACAACAATAACAACAGTAAAAAGGGAGAAATAGAGGAAGACTTGGTATCCCATCTCCCACTTGAGAATAAGTTGCTAGTAGTTGATGGAATATCAAGAGTTATGCTTTTGCTTAGGCTGAAAGGAGGCAAGATTTGGGGCCAGAGAGGTGCACTAGAGGTAAGGCATCTGCCTTGCAAGCGCTAGCATAGGATGGACCTCGGTTCGATGCGCAGGTGTCCCATATGGTCCCCACAAGCCAGGGGCGATTTCTAAGTGCATAGCCAGGAGTGACCCCTGGGTGTCAAATGGATGTGATTCAACAACCCCCAAAAGGAGGCAAGATTTAACATAAGTATATTTTAGAACAATGAAGATTGGTATTCCAATCAATAAGTTATGGTTAGTATTGGTGATCATTTTGAGAAAGTATGGGAGATGGCTTATAGAGTAGGACCCCTGAGGCCTAAAGGGTAGTCCCTTAAGAGGCAGAAGGGAAGGTTCTAGACACACCCCTTCTGTTACATGTTCTAGCCAGGACAAATCTGCCTGGCCATGCCAAGGATCAGACCCCCTCTCTATGGCAGCAGCCCTGTCTGTGGCAGCTTCGCTCAACCTTGCCTAACCGAGGTGCTGATCAGTGGTGTTCATGTCTGCTGTTGCATAGGACCCATCCTGTGGGTGAATCTGAATGTGGAAACCTTGAAGATTTACCATTTGAATACCCTCAAATTATAATCGACAGCCAGCAGAATTTTCTCCTTGCAAATTAGATTCCATGGGCCATAAAAAAAAATCTTCTAGGGTAATTGAAACAAGTAGGTTATCTGAGTCTAGCAGGCTGTTGGATTTGTCCTGTTAGATGGTCAGTGTGGAAAGACCCAATGTTCACAGTGTGGGCAGAAGAATATATTAGAAGGCCCTTTGAGAACAGTATTCTGTCTCCTCCCGTGTCCTAACAGAAGAAATTTACTCTATGTATCTCGTTAGAGCAAAGATATTCATATCAATATTTATTTGAAGTGTTAGCATTAAGTTAGGGGCTTTTATTCCCTCCCTCCCTTTCTCCTGTTCTCCCTTCTTTCCTTCCATTTCAGGAATAAGTGACACTTTGTTATGCTCCCATCATCTTACCTCACCTGGCCTAGATAACATGCATTCCAAATTGAATTGAGAGTTTGCAGTAAGGTCGCTAAGCAACCACCAGGCTCTGACAGCTAGGTCATTTTATTAGTTTATATTATTTTTGTTTTGTTTTCTTTTGGGATCACACCACACACGACAGTACTGATGGGTTACTCCTGATTTTGCACTCAGGAATAACTCCTGGCAGTGCTTGGACAACCATATCCGATACTAGGGATCAAACTCAGGCCAGCTGTGTGCAAGGCAAGCAAGCAAACACCCTATGGGCTGTACTATTGCTCCAACCTCAAAGCTAGGTCTTTTTTCTAAGAGCCAGCATGACTTCAGTTTTTAGGTCAGACTTTGGCCTGCTTTATGGAAGCTGACATTTATCCCCTTTCCTGGTTTGGAGCTGATTAAAGTTGCTGAGCTGATTCATAACTTACAGGTGATTAAGCTTGTAGGGTTACTTTGAGGCCTTTTTCTTTCATTCATTTATTCAAACAAACATTTGTTGTTGAATGAAGGGTGACTTTGATTTTTAAAACACTCTGCAGACATAAAACACTGGCAGCTTGTAGATAGCAATTTTTTATTTGCTCCCCTAAAGGAATTTCATTACCAAGTCCTCGTGTATCTTGAACCTCGAGAAGAATAATCCTTTCTTTTGTTGGAGTTTTAAATTTAGAATAATCAGACAATAGTGAAGCATTCTGTTCAAAGCATTCCTTTTAGGCTACCCATTTATTATACGCTCTTAAAAGAGATGAATTTGATTAGCGTTAAACATTCAGTCAGTGCTCTTGCATAGCTAATACCAGGGAGACATTTTTTCAAAAACTTGTGCCTGCTCTTTAATATTATTATATAGGCAACTTTTAATTATCTCTACTGATGGAGTATAATCAGCAGTGTGTAGACTCTAAAAAAATTTCATTTGGTTTGGGGAACAAGCATGTGTGATGCTTTTATTTACCTTTCACTGTGGTTTTTGCTCAGACTAAGATTAAACTCGGTTGCATTCTTGGTGCACACAACCAACTCATCCTAGGAAGGAGGGAGAGAGACTGGCTGACTCACAAGTGTTCTGGGGAAAAGGTCAGTCAAATTTTTTTAAATAGACAGCAAATAACGTGCAGAATCAGTGACCCCAGTTCATAAATCCTGGTAATCAAATAGATAGAAAGTAATAGCTGAGAATTCCCAGTAGTAACTTGAGGAAAGTCACACAAATGCCCTTCCAAGCTTGTCGTGTATGTGTGCTGGTGAATTCCAACCCCACATTTTGGAAGTTTCAAAATATGAGCCTATTTTACTGAAAGAGACAGAGAGAGACAGAGACAGGGACAGAAAGAGAGAGAGAGAGAAAAGAAAAATGTCTGTCATAGAGACAGGCAGGAGAGAGGGCAGAGGAGGGTAAGAGAGAGACTGAGTCATTGGTCTTAGGAAATGTGCACTGGTGAAGGGTGTTGGACATTTTATGACAATCTTTTTTCTTGCTTTTTTGGAGGTCACACCAGGTGACACTCAAGGGTTACACCTGGCTCTGTGTTCATAAATCACTCCTGGCAGGCTTGGGGGAGCCATGTGGAATGCCAGGGATCAAACCTGGGCCAGCCAAATGCTCGCTACCCACTGTGCCATTGCTCTGCTCCCCCAAAACTCAACCTTGAACAACTTTGTGACTGTATGTCACAGTGATTCAATTAAAAAAAATATTTTTTTAAAAAAGAAAGTAGAAAAAAATGGTTAGCCTATTTCAACCAGACTCTAGAAATACCCTAGCTGAGAATATCCTGAGATCAGTGATCTTCCCAATGTGCCCCACTGTGTGGCCTTTGAGAGAAACAAGAGGAGATTCCCTCTTGTTTACTTGTGTTAAGGCTGATAGTTTCTTATGAAAAAAGTACCCTTCTGGCTCCTATTCATTAAGGTTAAATTCGTTGTTATGGGCAACAATTCTAGGAGGAAAGTTCTGGAGGTTTGTTTTATCTTCTGTGTAGCAGCCTTTAAGATTTCAAGTCTTCTCATTTTGAAAATTCATCTTGAATCTGTCTGCCAAGACCCCTCTGTTCCATTGCATTCATTTGGGCATCTGGGAAAAAGCTCTAGAAGGCACTGCAGGGCCAGGTGTGGGACTGGCATGGGGAAGTCAGCTTTGTGTACTCACCATCATTCACTTGGCCCATGAGTTGGTGGGGTCTCATCTGATGGGTAGTGTTGGCCTCTGTACACTTGGAAGTTGCCCAAGACTCTTCTGCTGGTTGTTTGCTGCCCACTTATGACCTCACCTACTCATACCTGTAGGCAACCCTCTAATGGAGCTGCTCAGAGGCACCAATTCCCAGTATCTTATGTCCCCAAATGGACCTCAAACTTTGAGGCCAGTGGGCCATGGCATGGCCTGTCAGTGGAGGTCAGCTCTTAAATTCTCAGTCTTCCCAGTGTTGAAGATAAACAGTCACATCTGCCCTCTGCAAAGCATACTCAGCCCACTTTAGAAGCTTTCTGTCCCTGGGCCCTTCACTCACCACTCCATCTCTATCTGTGCTGACCTTCTCATCTGGGCCAGGAAGCCAGTTTCCTTTTGTATCTTTACTTGCTCCCCCATTGAGGACTTCTCTGCAAGAAGGAGAAAAAAGGAGTATTTGATTGTCTGTTCTGACCATACTCCTGGACCACACACACACACACACACTTCCATGTATGTAATTGAACCTGAGCTTTGCAGAAACTTTCTGAGACAGTGTCTCATCTCACAGGCGATCAACTTTGAGAGCTAAACAAACTGGTCTATTTCCCTAAGTAATGGAGCTGGAACAGAATCATTTTCTTTCTTGATTTGAATGTTGATTGATTGACTGAGATGCTGTGATTTATGACACTATTACTGGTGGTTTCATTTTCGCTCCGACTACTTAGCTCCCATTCAAATACTGCTGTTTCCAGGTTTCTCTCGATCACACATACTAAATACCTAAATGCATACATTTGTGTCACTCATCTGCTTTCTCCAGAAAGCTGGATTGTCCACTTCTAAAATACTAGCTTGTTTTTTCTGGAAGTGAAAGGGAGCAAGATTCTAATTATGAACTTGCAGGCTTTGGTGACTTGGGGACAGGCTGTTTCTAATGCCACACTTCATTGTCAGGAAGCCCTTGTGAAGTGTGACAGCTAGTTCTTAACATGCATCGCTGCATCTTTCTTACAAACCTCTGCTGCCTTGACTCTATCCCAGGTCATTCACTTCTATTTTCAGTACAATTCAGAAGTCGATCCCACCCCTTGGCTCCCATGGCCATCGATGTGTGTCTTTCTGGATCCCTCTCGGCACTTGAACTCATTGAAGAAGTTCAGCTGCTCTCCCTCCAGCCTGCTCTTGTCTGTTGTGCTCAGTACTGCATTGAAGGATATCCTTGCCCTTCCACTGAAAGTAACTTAACTGGAAGCTGAGAACATAGGTCAACTGCACAGGGCCTAAGTTGATTGTATGGGTTGACCCACTGCTATCCCCAGAAGTAGTTTCATGCTGCTCACCAGGAGCTTGGTGGCATTCTGGACCACTGGAAGTTTTATTCCCCAAAACACAACATCTTGGAAGCATTCTACCGCTGGCTGTTGACCAGCAAGAGGGGTCCTGCAGGGCTGAAGGATGAGCTTGAGTCCCTCCATCTTCTACTTTAAAGACAGGAAGGGCTGCTGATGTCCTCACACAAAGTTCCACCTTCCTTTGGAGGTGATCCCTGCCTCACATTTGCTCCAGGGCCTCTTGCAAAAGACAGTGGAGTGTGCATTGGCCTCTGGAGACACCAGAGCTGTTGAGTTCCTTCTGCTATGGGTGCTGATTGTAGGGGGTTTGGGAGAAGGTACATAAGGCACATCTAGCAATATTCCATCTCATAGAGGGCTGATGGAACAGCAAGGAGAGATGAGGAACCATGAGTTGCACCCTGGGCTGGGTGGTCCTGCATGCTGGAACAGCCGCTTTGCAGGATCTTATTTAAAAAAAAAATAAAGGAAAAAATTTTGGACCACTATTTGTCTAAAAACCAATGGAACTGACACATTCAACCCTTGTCTAGCAGGGGTCGGGTGCAGAGAATGAGACAAATACAATAGGAGATGGACAAACGCTCTGGGGCTGAACTGTCTAAGGTTTAGGTCTCCTGGGCTGCCCTCAGTGGTCCGACAGGTCAGCCATTTATTTTGTACAATATGGCTCCCCACCACTGCCATTGTGGACAGAGACGGGTTGGATGGCTAATAAGCACATGAACCTTCAATGGTATAGGAAGATGAGAGACAGGGCTATTTTATAGTGCCAAACAACAGGCACCCTTAAAAGTATAAAGTCATGACAATTCCCTATTCTATTTTTACTCCTGTTGTCCCTACATCTAAAAAAGCCCAAACAGTCTTATTCTCTTTGCCTGCTGCATTTTTGCAGCTGAAAGCTATCTGTTACGTATTCTATTCTTTCCTGCTATATTATTCTTTCCTGGGTATGTGTTTTGCAAGCCCTTTACATTCTAATCTTAAATTCCCTTACCTAGAGACAGATCTTTGGGGTTCTTTTGTTAGGGGTCAAATGCTGACATTTCTATACCTAACAGGCAAGATCAGAACCCTAGTAGACTTGTCCTTAGACCTGGGGAAAGTATAGGTCCCCTTTGTGCCTCACTAGGTTTTTTGGGGGAGTGGGAGAGGCAAGTATTTGTGTTCACACCCAGAGATACTCAGGGGCTACCCCAGCTCTGCTCAGGGATCACACATGATGGTGCTAGGTAGCAAGCAACATGGGGCAGGAGGTCCAATTGGGTCAATTGCCTACAGAGCAGACGTCTTAATGACCGTGCTCTGACCCCTGCCCCTGTTTTGTGCTTCTGTCATCTACTGCTTGCAGCCTTGCAGCCTTCACCTGGTGCTCTGGGCATGGAAATGGGTTTTGACCTCATTTCCCAGAGGAGTTTCAAGGGATGGGGGAGGACTAATTAGTCCCTCATTAAGCACTTACAATAAAGTACAATACTTCTGAAAAGATCATCATCGAGTCACTGAAAAAAAGCCAGACACACTTTTAAAGATCACGGCAGAATACAAAGTCATTCGAAATAAAAGCTTTTTTCTTTTTTTTGTACTTGTGGAAAACGAGTATGTTAACAGGATCTTTACATATCAGAGTTACAAAGGGAGCCTTTAAAAACTGTGATGTGAATACTCTTGACTGAGCTGGAGTTTCACCCGTGTTTCTGGTTCACATTCCTTGCTATCTCCCTGGCAGGCGTCTTGAGACACCACATACTTGGAAATAGGTGCTTTATTTACCAAGTTTTGAAAGGGGAAATAGATACAGTTGGAGAGTTAATGGAATCAAAGAAGACAGGTTGATTCTTCATCACTCCAAGAACAGGCACTAACTTTTTTTGTTTGTTTTGTTTTGTTTTGTTGGTTGGTTATTTATTAGAGGGTCACAACTGGCAGTGCTCAGCGGTTACTCCTGGCTTTATACTCAGAAGTCGCTCCTGCCAGGCTTGGGGGGTACCATATAGGTTGCTGGGATTCGAACCACCGTCCTTCTGCATGCAAGGCAAACACCCTACCTCCATGCTATCTCTGGCCCCTTACTATTCTAAGGTACCATTTGCATTGTTCATACTCCTTGGCCCTATTGTTTTTTTTTGGGGGGGGGGGTTGTGGTTGTTGTTTTTCCTGTCCAGGGCTTTATTTTTAATTTAAAATGTTGTGATTTACAAAATTATTCCTAGTTAAGTTATAGACATACAATGTTTCAGCACCAATCCTACCACCTTTGTCAACCTTCCTCCCCAATATTCCCAGAATCCTTCCCTATATCTCCCCCACACAAGCCTGCCCTCATAACAGGTACCTTTACAGATTTGGTTGTTCAAGTTTGGATCTTATGATTTCATTGTTGTTGACTCCATGGCTTGAATATTTAGTTCTGTCCTTTATTAACCTCATCAATGCACCTGAGTCCCTTGGCCTCTTTCCTCCCTTATTTCACATCTGTCTTTCTCATCTTCCACTCGGTTTCTTTCCTACTCCTCACTAGAGTCTGGGGCCAAGAATGTTCTAGACAACCCACATTTAGACCACTGCATTCCTTCATGTAGCTATTCTAAATACCACATATAAGTGATTTCATCCCTTGGCCCTCTTTAATGAAAACAGTGCAGGGACCTAGAAACCAGATGGTCACTGACAAACAGCCCCAAATCTCATATAGGTATAGGGAACTAACTTTGTGAATTTCTTTTTGCAAGGGGCTGTGGTGTAGTTGAAGATCTCCAGTTGCCCCCTCACTACCTTTCAGACATTTCCTTGTTATTTAACTATCACATTAACTAGTAAGGAAACGTGTAGCATGGAGGACAACCAGGAATAATGGCACCTCCAGGTGATGATTCTTACCAATCAAGGAAGACTATGGGCAGGAGAATGGGAAGTCTTGGCAATAATGTTGGCCAAAACCATTTCTTTTCTTTTCTTTTTATTTTTGGTTTTTGGACCACATTCGGTGATGCTCAGGGGTTACTTCGGGCTATGCATTCAGAAATTGCTCCTGGGTTGGGGGACCATATGGAATGCCGGGGGATTGAACCACAGTCCATCCTAGGCTAGCACGAGCAAAGCACCCGCCTTACCACTTGTACCACTGCTCCGGCCCCTTGGCCAGAACCATTTCATAGATGATTGTGCTACTCCCAGTTCATGTTTGTGAAGGAACTTCGACCTGCATCTTGGCTATTGTGGGGTTCTGCTGCCAGTTACGCTTCTGCAAACATCTGCTATCTGTTGGGTTCTTACTTCTTCTCTTGCTGTTGTCTTGCTAGCTCGATACTCAGACCCAAATAAGTCAGTGGCTTTGTAGGCTCGATTGTACTGCATATATGGTTCATAAGTAACCCCATCCTTGAACTGGCACTTTGTTTTTAATAATTTTAAGCCCTGATTTTGGACTTTGTAGAGAGAATAAGTCTTTTCCTCAAAGCCTGGCAACCTGGTTCTAAAGCTAGTAACATTTTGCTGCTCTAAAAGCCAACCAGAAGGACTCTTCTGTTTTCATCTAACATGCTGTGTTTCCCTGCTTCCCTCTGATGTTGAAGTCAGTGAAGTTGCCTTTCAGCTTGTCATAGTTTTGTGTGTTTTAAGTTTGTATATGCTTTCCTGTTCCAAGTGGCTGTTTTGGTCCTCACATCATTTTTTGGCACCCTGATAGCCAACTGGTTGAGTCATCGAGTGACTAGAAACCTATTCAAATAATTTATGTCTTCCAATGTTTTTCCTTTAGTCCATTATAAATTGTTATTTAATGTTAGGTGAAAGTGACAAAATAAGCATATCTTAGGAAAAACTGCTCATTCATTTTATTTAGTATAAAATAGAACCACACACTAGTGAAAGATCCTCAAGGTGTTTATTTTTTTATTCAGAACTGAGGCAAAAAAATAAAATTGTCAGCCTTAGATCAAATGGGTTTTCCTTACTTTAGGATGATTTAATATTTTAAAAAAATGAAGGGATGTATTGCTGGTAGGTGTGTAGATTAATATAACCACTGTGAAAAACAAGTGGGCAGTATTGTATGAAACTTAATATTTAAAGTTTTATGACCTATTAAAGTACCCCAGAGAAATATGTGTTTATATGTTATTATTATTATTATTATTATTATTATTATTATTATTATTTTGGTTTTTGAGTCATACCCAGCAGCACTCAGGGATTACTCCTGGCTTTATGCTCAGAAATTGCACCTACCATCATGCTATCTCTCTGGTCCCTATATGTTATTTTTGGTTGCAAAACTTTACTACTCACTAATTCAATACTAGTAGAACATTGGGGAGAACGTCACATGATAAAATAATAAGTAATGTAAAAATGCACCACTTTACAATAGACTTTACAATAGTATAGTTAGTCTACTAACATATGAAAAAGAAACTAAATTCAGAAAAAAAGTGCATTCAGGAGACTCAATTATTGTGAAATTATTTAGTAAGTTTAAAATTAAACAAAATTAAAATATGTTTTGGGCAACAGTACATATGAAATGTAGGATTATTTTCCTTTGAAGGAGAATGGGAGACACTTAAGGAGATAGTAAGAAGGCAGATACATATACACCAGATATATTGGCACTCGTAATGTCTACATAGGATAGTAAGTTTCTGGGTATTCCTTTGTTACCCTCAATTGAGAATATACATGATTTATGCATCTTTTTATGGCATTAGATGATACATAACACAGGTATTTTCAGAATGGAAGCATAAGTCAGAATTTTCCTTGCTACTTCAACTCTACCTTCTATCCACACCACTGAATAAAAGTCGTGGCCAACAGAGAAATTCCTGAGGGGACAAACACAAGACTGAGGTTGGCAGTAACCACTAGATGGGACGAGAATTGCTCTTCCTGTTGAAAGTCCCTGGAGCCTTGGGACTTTGCAAAGAGTAAAAAGAACCCATCCCATAAGACTTGGCAACTTCCTGAAAAATTCCATCTTTATTGTCCCACCAGTGAGTAAAATTTCCCAATGTGAAGAATCAGCTGGGATAGGTTAGTGTGAAAACCTGTTCTTGCTCTGCCCACTGCTCTACCCTGAACCAAACGGGGCCTTTCCAGTGAGGTCGGACTTGGCCTGCTTAGGATGAAGTCATTTGTGGCCCCGCCAGACACATTGTCACAGGATCAAAGGTTCAGGCTTGGAAAATTAAAAGCAGTTCTATGAGCAATTGGCCCAGGGGGAATAAGAATTACAATCAAAATGGAAACTGGAAGCAGGATTTTGTGTGGAGCTTCTCCGAGTACTGGAATTCTGCTCTGCAGGTTCCACGTCACTCAAGCGCTGGCCAGAACTGGGGGTGCGGGCACAGAGTTCCCCAGGGATTCGCCAGCTCATTTTCAAGCAGCCAAATAGAATCATGTGTGACCTGCAGGGAGCTGGGAAGGCCTTTTCTGACTCAACGTTTCCATTAAAGCAACGTGTGGGATCAATACTTCACTTAACGTTTGTCAGGAGAACATCCAGAGGTCCTGGTGCGGCGTGGTCTTTTCAGACTAATTTCTCAGACAGGAAAATGTGTGGTGTGTCTCTTTGCTGAAATAGTTTCAACATCTTTTATAGAAGGCTGATGCATCTGGAAGTGAACTTGCTCAGCATTTTCCTTTTACAAAAATGGATTTATTTTTCTCTTACCTTAACCATTAGGTTCATATGACAATTAGTGACATTTTTTTTTGACCATGGCCTTAAGAGAATGACAGTGTCTGTATTCTGTGACACATTGAATCAGTATTTACTGAGAGTGCTTTACGTGCAAAGAAAAGTACAGGTTGGGGGCTGGAGCAATAGCGCAGTGGGTGGGCTTTTGCCTTGCACATGGCTGACCCAGGATGGATCTGGGTTCAATCTCCGGTGTCTCATATGGTCCCCCAAGCCAGGAGCGATTTCTGAGCACATAGCCAGGAGTAACCCCTGAGCATAACGGGTGTGACCCCCAAATCCCCTCCCAAATCATAATAAAATAAATGTACAGGTTGTTAGGAAAAAGCAAAGACTGGGTCAGTGAGGAAGAAGCTCACAGTATATCTAAAGAGTGAAACAGATCATTACAGGGCAGGAAAATAATCTTTTTTGGGGGGAGTCACACCCAGCAGTGCTCAGGGGTTACTCCTGGCTCCATGCTCAGAAATTGCTCCTGGCAGGCACGGGGGACCATATGGGGCACCGGGATTCGAACCGATGACCTTTTACATGAAAGGCAAACGCCTTACCTCCATGCTATCTCCCGGGCCCCAGGGCAGGAAAAATCTAATAATGTGAGAGCAGATCCCGGTAGAAGGGGCATTTGAACTGAATCTTATAGGCAGAATAACATTTGAGTGAGTAAGAGAGTTTCATCGGAAGAACTGGGATCAATAAAGATGTGTTTGACTTTATACGGTTTCACTAGATTTTATGACAACTCACGCAAGCATCACGATAATAATATTAATAGTAAATTCAGATAAGAGTATCTAAGTTAACCCCCTCTACCCATTAATCTGTATTGCTTTTACATCTTAATTATGTTGCACAGATCAATAGAGTTGTGTGAAGTCAAGGTGGTCAATAGTTGGGGTTAATGGAATTACAGTTCAGTTTAGAAGCTGTTGAATATTGTAATGGCAAAAGAATTAGAAGTTAAGGATTTTGCATGTTTATAACAGTTCTGCTCTCTAGCGCCAATATTTTCAGAAAATGGGTAAATTCCAGTGAGAAGTCTGACTTGCTTTGAGATTTCTCATTTGTCAGACATGAAGATAGATTGAGAACACAATTTTTAAAAAGGTAATAATATTGATGCCTATATTTTATTTGTGATGTCTATAATGTTGATTATTTAAATTTGACCTATAGATGGGCCAAAGAAAAGGGCATGTAGGACTGAATTCTGATTTTTTGGTGGAATAAATTATTATCAGTTAATTTTGCTCAACTGGTAGCATTTATAAACAGTTTATTCTTACATTGTATTTTCCACAAAAGACAGATGCAAAACTATGTTGCCTCTTTTTTCTTTTTGCAAGTTCTAAGTCAAATAGTATTTAATAGACAATTTTTGAAATGTTTGCTCTCCATTATTTCAAACGTTTAATGGCATATTAATTAGATACTTAAGCTTTATTTGTAAACAAATTATGCTGTCCAGTAATTAAAAGAAATAAATGCACATGCATTTATTTTATTTTGTTAAGCAAAAGAAATAATTTACAGTATTTTGCATGCTTGAATATTTGTTATCGCTGTTGTTTAGGGGCCCTACCTGGCTGTGCTCAGGGATACTCCTGGCAGGGTTTGGGGAACCATATATAGTCCTGGTGATTGAAACTAGATCATCTGTAATACAAGGCAAGGTCCTTACCTGCCTTGTATATTGTATATTGTTAGTACAATATACTAACAACATCGATTGTTTCTATTATTTATGTTTTATAGATACTTTTGGAAATGGGGCAGTATGAGAATTTGGAGCAACACTCAGGGGTGCTCAAGGGCTACTCTCAAGGGCTTTGTGTTTGGGGTTGCTTCTGGTGGTGCTTGGGGGATCGTGTGGTGCCAGGGCTCAAACCAGGGTCTGCCATATGCACATCAAGTGTCTTAACCCCTACACTCTCCTTTGGCCCTTTATAGATTGTTTCTGCGCAGAAATGTTTCTTTCCTGTTGATGCGTTTGTACCTCCACATAAGAATTGCTGATTGCTGCAACAATCATTTGTCCTTCAGCTGTAGTGAATAAGATTCCTTTGTCCTACGTTTGCTGAGTGCCTCGTTAGCCATTTCCCTGGCTTTGTAGAGTTGCTTATACTAGTTACTATTTTAATATAAAAAATATCGGCGAATAAAACTGTTAACTTGGAAGCAGACATTACAAATTCAGCGTGGTTGCCCTAATGGTAATGTGGAATGTGATTGTGATTATACATTTAATATTTAGAATGCTTGTGTGTACTTAACTCTGCACTAAACACTTATGTTCATTATTTGATCCTCCCGAGTTCTCTGTGAAAGAGGTTTTTTATGTCCATTTTAAGGTGAATTTATAACTATTACGCTTTACAACATTGAATAATATCACAATATACTATCCTAGTATATATAAACTGTCTGGAGCTTTTCATATATGAGATCTATATGATGCTTGCATGCTAATCTTTTGTTGCTTGATTTTTTGGGGGTGGGGGTCATGCCCAGCAGTGCTCAGTGGTTGGTTACTCCTGGCTCTCTGCCCAGAAATCGCTCCTGGCAGACTCGGGGGAACATATGGGATGCCGAAATTCGAACCACCATCCTTTTGCATGCTATCTCTCTGGCCCCATACTTAGTGATTTTGTCATGCCAGGCTGCAGTGCTAACTTCTGGATACCTCAAGGAGCTGTTTGCCTTTCTTTACCTTAAAGGACAGTAATGTTATATAGAAGAAATGGGTTATTGGTTAAGCAAAGTAGATGAAGAACCTGTGAGTGTTGCATATTCAGGGTATTGTCAGCAATTGGGGAAAGAGGTCTTGGTTTCTAAAGGTAGTTGGAAGGTCATAAGAAAGTAGGCCCCACTATGTGATGTGAAGGAGGACTTGGCTCTCGCAAGGATGGGGTGCAGAGAAAATGATGCAGAACTGGCATTAGCAATGCATAAGAACAAGGCAGAGCGGTCAGAGAAAGGAACAAAGATGAAGTGCTCAGAAGTGCTTGGAAGACTTGGCCACAGTCAAAAATCACTGGAATCTTCTATGTTGTTCACTGGAAGGCAGTTCTTGTAGGGAAACTATCAACAAATCCATTCAACACACATTAATTACATGATACTTGGAGGTGTCCTTCCTTTCTTCCCTCTCTTTTTTCTGTTTTCCAGTTCCTTCCTTCCTCCCCTCCTACCTTTTTCCCTCCCTCTTTCTCTTTTCTTCTTTTCTCATTAATTAATACAGTAGAATTGCATTGAGTGTCTGTAATATGCCAAGCATCAGATTGAATATTGAGGCAAAAAATTAATAGGCAATAGATCATACAAATCTGCCTTTCTGGAACTTACTAACTAGTAATCAATTACTTATCAGAAATATGTAATGGCAGAGGGTACAAGTAGAAATAGGGAGAGTGATTTTGTTTAAGCATATTATCAGAGATAGTGACCTGGCTAGAAAGGCCAAAAAGGGGAAGAGGACTGAGTTGGATGCTGAGGGAGGAAAGAATGCAAGATCTCTTAATGACAAAGAGGGTGATTTGGGAAGCCATCTTATGTGCAAAGGCCCCCAGACCTAAACAAACAGGGAATTTTTTTTAAGCTATTAGAAGTTATTTTAATAGGTTAGGGTCTCAGGAGTGGAATCCGAGAGACCAATTCAGAGCCAGTATGATAGTTCAGAAGGGTTGTGTTGAAGATAGAATCTTTGACTTGATTGGCCTAAGTTGTACTGTGGACCAGGAAAATATCAGAACAATGCTAATTGCTGACTTAGGGGCCAGAGTTGGCTTTGCTTGGATGACCAGAAAAAATGTCTTGGGGAAAGGGGAAAGTCATTTTGGAAGAATTAAGGTTTATGGTTGTCCTTGAGGAATGAGTAGTTTTTTTCCTAGCTGCCAAGGAGAGCAGAAAGGCGTGCTAATCACAGAGAGGTGAGTTATGTATAACAAGAATAATACAAAGGAAGACATGTGAGCAAATTTTTGAAAGGAAAAAATCGTGTTGAAAATCAGAAATAACTTGGTTCATTGATACTTTGATACCTATTTTGTAATGCAAATTCTAAGAGCAATGGTATGTGATATCTCTAAATAAGTAGAAATATTAAAAAACAGATATATTTTGATTTATTAAGCTTCGCTCTTTATATCCATATTTCAATTGAGGGATTCACTCAAGGCACCTGCTTTGATTATCTGCCTTCTTGCTAAAAAGTTTAGACATTTAGATTGGTTATTTGTACTTTAGCTTTTTCCCTGGTATTTTTTGGTATCTACTTATAGAATTAATTGGTATTTAAAATTGTATTGCTGAGAAGTTAACTATAAATTTACTCTTGATTGAAATATGAACATGTTGGTTTAGTTGACTTTGGTAGTTAATGATAAATGCAGAAATTTTTGTGATACTAAGACTAAGTATTAGGGTTAATGAGATAGACTAGGGCTAAGACATTTGTCTTGCAGCCTGCTAATCTTGGTTGATTCCCTAGCATTACATATGGCCCTCCAGTGCTAGCAGGGATAATTTCTGAGCACAGAGCCAAGGATAGGCCTTGAACAGTATTCTCCAAAAAAAAAAAAATGGGGGACTCTAAGTGTGCATATGTATATGTGTAGTGAAAGAGGAAGAAAGAGAGAAGATATACATATTTCTGTGACTTCAGCTAATGCTAATGAAAGCCATGAAAAGCTGCCTGCCTAACTCAGTGGGAATATTGTTTGTGTAATTACAGGTCTAGCTATTTTGCATCGTTTCTCTACTGCCACCGTTTGTACAGGAACAAAAATCTTGTGTGTGAGCATCTGCAAAGAAGGAAGTGACGGTATATGCTTCTCCAATGTGATGAAAGCCCACAGAACAGGTAAATATCTCCCAAGTTTTTAACCAGGAATGACTGTCATTTATTTATTGATGTTGAGTCCCCAAAGCTAGTCTGGTCACATGTACATGCACATGTATATGCATTTTCTCATACACACATAAACAACATCCACACGTATCTATATTCCCATATTATTCACCTATTTATTCTGTTCTGTTTTTGAAAATGGAGCCCTTGTGTTTTTTTTTTGTTTGTTTTTGTTTTTGGTGTGAAAATATAAGTCAGCTCTATTTGTGATCATTAGCTAGGATGGCTAACAAGGCAATGATAAGAAAAGGACAATTCTAGTAATGATAATCCTAAATTCATCTGCAGAGACTGCCATCAGATTGTAGCAGGAAACAGAATATCTTACCATATGGTTTCTCTTAATACTGTAATAATAGATGTTTATTTATAGCAACAGGTATTTTTCTACAATGTGATTGCTCATGATTATATAAAATGCCAATAAGATGCATATCTTAAAATACTGAGCCTACCCACTTAGGTATTTATGTTTTTTTTGTTCTTGTTGTTGTTATTATTGTTGTTGATGGTGGTTGTGGTGGTAGTATTCGTTTGTTTGTTTGTTTTGTTTTTGTGTTGAGTCACACCCAACTTTGATCAGAGCTTACTCTAAGCTCTACATTCAGGGCTTACTTTTGGGCGGTCTCATAGGACTTTATAGGGTATCAGAGATTCAACCCTCAAAGTGATTGCTGAATCCACTGCACTGTACTATCACTCCAGTCCTACCATTTTCTGTTTATAAAAATAAATAAAAATACATATTGCATTTATGCTATCAAGGATGTTCTCTGATGAGGGTTAGAGAATTTTCAAGTCAAGATTTTGAAACTTGTTGCCAACTTACTGCATAGTAAAATAACGTGTGTTAGATTACTTAAATTGATTGCAACTTCTGGAGTTGAGAGTAAGGGGACCCACTTCAACATAATTTTGCCTGTGCTGAAAATTATGAAAACAAAAGGGCCTTTACCCACTTGGCCCATGAGGCCCTGGGAGCAGCTGTGCTATGTGAAATCAGAACCTTGTTCCCTTCCATTCTCCCGGCTACCAAGTCTTTGCAGTTCACTCTGTGCCTTTGGTCCAGCCTCTTTGAGCCATGAGAAGAGTCTTTCTAGTTCCCTGGGCTTCTAGGTTTGCATCTTCCTCATTGCTAAACAAGCTCCTTTCACTAAATAAATGAAAAAGAGAGAGTGGGATGATACCCCCAGCTCTTGGGAAATGTCTGCTTTTTTCCCAAAAATAATGTCTCTGAAAATAAGCTGTGGAGGTGAGTCCTTCTCCCCATTGACTGAGTTGTTAAAAAAGGGTCATTGAGTGATTTGGCTCTAGGGAGACATAGACAAGGTGAGTTGTCTGGCTTAGCTATTGCCTTTCATTGGATGCCTTCAGCTCTGTAGGTAAATGCTATTTCCCCCTGGGCTTGGTTTTCCAGATTTCATAGGACTCTGTAATGTTTCAGTAAAAAGAGGAACATCAGATGGCCTAATTCTGACAGTTTAACTTAAAGATTCCCCTTGAATGATTCATAAATTATTCTCCTCTAAAATGAGGATCAGGAAGAGAATAAAACGTGTATTTAGATACCTCTATATGTTATTTCAACAAAAATGAGTGAGTTCATAAAGAGAGCGGGGACAACAAATGTGTCAGGAAATATAGGCCAGGAAAAGAGTTCAGAATGTTCTGCCAGACACCAGTGAGGCACCTCAGGAGTGGAGGTGGAAAGCCCAGACGTAGCAGTAGTGAGAATGGTAATAACACAACCATATGGAACATTTGGTATTTGGATCGCACTTAGATTCCTTCTAAACTGCAGCATCAGTAGGACTCAAGCAGAGAGAAGGCAAAGATCCGCTTGCTGGGAGTTGCTGACTGGAGTGCAGTAAGGCAGGCTTGTGCATAACCAAGGGCTTTCCAGAATGCACTGCGCTGTGGCTGGGGTCCCTGAATCACATTCAACTGCCCTATGGCCTGGGACCCGAACTCCTGTAGTTTATGGTTATCACTGTAACCAAACTTTTTTTTTTATTTTACAATTACATATAAAACTTATCTGCAAGGCCAGGCACATTTATTGTTTAAAAACTCAATTCACTCAGGAGCCAGAGGAATGATACAGAGATTAAAATACTGGCTTTACCTATAGCTGTAACTGCAAACCTGGTTCATACCTCTGGCACTACGTATGGTTCCCCAAGCACTTCCAAGCAAGTGCCCTGTACTCTGTTCCCTGAACACTGATATACCCCCTAAAATAAAACCTAAAAAGTCATAAACTTCTCTAGGATTTGGGGAGCACCATGAGGTATTGACATT
>PVKC010021198.1:0-18244 GCA_004027635.1 Crocidura indochinensis | reverse complement strand
TTGTTTTTTTTTTCTTCTTTGTGTTCATCCCACATCTACAACCACAGACACCTTATTTCATTCTTGCTACAAACCGAACTATGTTTAAAACAAGTCCAGAAGTTAGGAACCTTCTGAAGATAGTTTCTTAAATATTCCCCTTATCTAGGGTCACAGAATTTAGATTAGCATATGGGAGAAATCCAGTACCCAGAAAGTGTTATTCTAGTTATTCTAGAGGTTGATACTTGGGGTAATGCTAGGGACAAATTGGGGGTGGTGACCACATATTTTTTTTGAAGCCCTGGAATCTCCAGCAAGGGAGATACCAAGTAGTCATTGAAAACCACCGAAAATTTAGGATTAGGGAAACGTGGATTTCTAATCTGTGGTAGTTATTCCAGGGAGCTTGCCAGAAATCAGATGCTCTAGGAAATAATATATAGTATTTTATTGAATCCTTACTTCTGTGCTTGGGGCAGGTACTATTAGCATCATTTTATGGAATAAGATGATAGAAGCTTAGTGTGTGATAAGGCTGAATTGAGTCCAAATTTGTCCAAGCTCTGCAATCTACCCTGTGTGTATCCATTTCTTCATAAAATTAAAGTCAAGTTTCAGAGAGTTAATTGGGAAGTTAGAGAAGAGGGGATGATTGGAATTAGGATATTCTGAAATGACATACTGGACAACAGTGATGAGAGTCTAGGCTTCCTTGCAAGTCAGGAAACAATGAGGGAGGGAGCTGGGGTAAGAGTAAGCAATGCAGTAAGGTCTGAGGGGGCTTGTTGGAAATAGCATGACTTCATCTTTGCTTTCTATTTTAAATATATGAGGTTCCTCTCCTTGGAACATTCTCCGTGGTTTCATCAACTGATATTTAACAGTGACTCTTCCTGATTGAAACAGAAATTTCCAAGGACCAAGCATTCTTGTGTAGAAATAAATAGTAACACAATTCTTTATTTTATTTTATTTTTTTGGTTTTTGGGTCACACCCGGCAGTGCTCAGGGGTTACTCCTGGCTCCACGCTCAGAAATTGCTCCTGGCAGGCACGGGGGAGCATATGGGGCACCGGGATTCGAACCGATGACCTTTTGCATGAAAGGCAAATGCCTTACCTCCATGCTATCTCCCAGGCCCCTCTTTATTTTTTTTTCCTTAAATTTTCATCCATCTGGATCCTGAAAAGAAGCCAGTGCGATTAAGGCTATTTTTTCCCAAGACTTAGAACTGAATTTTCATATCCTCAATAAATACTAATGAAATATTGCAGTAAGCACAGGTGGGAGACCCCAAGATGCATCAGAAAGAGTCTTCCCATCAGGATATTAAAGTTGAATCATAATACACTTTTTTTACATGCCCAACAATTGTCTACCCTCTTGTGCTATCTCTATAGCCCATCAGCAGATGGAAAAAATTCCAGTCTCCACCTAAAGAGGCAGAATTAATGGGTTAGAGGAAATCTGAGATGAGAGAGTTATTCCTGTTGGGAGGGTCATGAGCAGATAGATGCATGAACTAATAACCACTTTCTAAGTTGGGGTCATGCTGGGCTTGCTAGAAGGAACAGATAAGAATCTTGTGTAATGAGAACTTTCATTCTTTGTTTGCAAGCCCTGGACCTGCCCTCCTACAGACATGGTGACTTCCTTGGCACTTGTCCCTCCTTTCCCCAGCCCCTGAGGTGGCTTACTCTTCAATCACCTTCTCCAGTCATGCTGTAATTACAGTAATAGAAGCAGCACAGTTGTTTTCTTTCTTTATGCATCTAAGAGAGTCTAAGAAAGAGGACAAAAACAGCCAAAGAGGAAATAAACTGCAGCTCAGTGCACAGAACATGCATCTTTATCAACAGAATTACAGGATGAAAACTGCTTTTATTCTCTACCTAGGCACAAACTGAAGTCCAAAGTCTATTTCAAAGTCTTCCCTAATAATTCAAACTGCATAGATTATCCACAGTTCTTATATTTTATAACTCCAATTTAGTCTTGTGGTTCTTGGTAACTAAACATCATAAATAGGCTGCAAGAGCACCCTACAAAAAATATGCTGCAGCTCTTTCACCTCGCCATACAGACCCATTAAGAGAAAGACAAGGACCCCTGCTGCTTAAGAAGTCTTGGGTTTGAGTCCCAGCCCTTTACATCAAGAGCTGTCAACTTCCAGCTGTGTGAACGTGGAGAAGTTCCTGAATTTTTCTAAGCACCTGTTTATTTATCCGTGTAAGGGGGATAAATCATGGCCCTCCCTCCTCAAGGATATTGCGAGGCATATGTGAAGTTGCTCAACACCTGGGGGACTAGAGCCAAATGGGGACAGTCATAGGTCCCGACTGTTTGCATTCAAAGTCTCTCACCAAGCTTTGGAGTGCAGGATTGTTTTTCTTTTGGACCAGAAGCCCATATTTTATGGTTGCATTTTCAGAAAGGTTGGCATGGGTCTTTTCCATCTTATTATAGAGTAAAGGCATCCTGATAAAATATTTGCTAAGCTTTTATAGGAGTGTCCACAATTTGGAAACTTTTGGGGGGGGCACATAGGGTGGCACTCAGGAGTACTCCTGGCTCTACACTAAGAAATTACTCCTGACAGAGTTGGGGGGGACCATATGGGATGCCAAGGATTGAAACCAGGCCTGAAGAGTGCAAGACAAATGCCCTATTCCCTGTGCTATCACTCCACAGCTCCCCGACAGCCCCCAAACCCCAGTTCGGAAACTCTTAAATCAAATAGCACTAACTGGCAAACTGACTGGCTCACCTGTAGAGGTGGCTCAACTTGAATTTTCTGTCAGTACTGAATGATCTCTACCCCTTACTAAACTGATCTCCAGAAGGTAAGATGATAGTTCTCATTACCTAGCACAGCACCTGGCATTTTGTGGATAGCTATTTGAATATTAACTGGGGGAGAGGTACAATGCTTTATCTCTGCCCAAGGCAGGTGGCAAAAGTATAAGCCCTTTGCTTTTCAAATTTTGTAAATTTCATCACTATCTTTTGAGCTCTATATTAGTATTTCTTATTGATTCAGAAAGGGTCACTTGGCTCACCAGAGGGCAAAGAATGACCTATTGCCCATCTCCATCCCTGTCTTCAAACATTCTGGCTCTCACTTTGATTATGCCACTTATATATGATCCTGGCCAGGCAAGTCACATTTTCTTATGAGTAGAACTGCTTCACTGTCTTGGAAACATTTGCATATGTTTCTGGATATTCACAATCCTGAAAAATAAGTGACTCATCATGATATTGTTTTGATGAAGCCCCAAAATGGCTTATCTATTTTTAACATTGAGTGGCAGTAACTAATAATATTAAGCTCTCTTTTACTTTGAGGGGAAAGGGAAGTGAAAGGTCGTGAGGGCTAAGAAGTTTAAGGAGAGGATTGTGCTTCATGCAGCTCTCAGTATAGAAACAGCCCAGGCATCACAGACATCCTGCCCTAAAGCTGAAGGCTGTAGGTCACATCAGTGTCTACTTGGACACTGTCTTTATAATAACTGTCTGCTTTCTACTAACTGTCACCAGCACTGTCTATCGTCAGTAGTATATTTATGTTTATATCAATAAAAATCTATATTAGCATGTCTAGCAACTTTCAAGTTCTTTTACAATGACACAATCATCTTTTACTTTTTTTGTTTTTATTTTTGATTTTGGGCCACACCCGGTGACACTCAGGGGTTACTCCTGCTATGGGCTCAGAAATTGCTCCTGGCTTAGGGGACCATATGGGATGCCGGGGGATCAGCAGCTGGGCTGTCCTAGATGAGCCACATGCAAGGCAAACTCCCTACTGCTGTGCCACCACTCCAGCTCCAATCTTTTTTTTTTTAAGAGAAATGAACAAATGTATCAATAAGTGATAATTATCAGAGAATTTGTTTGTGTGTCCCAACAATGTGTGGTATGGAGAAGGGGAAGGCAGAGACAGAGACATTTAGTTGTTGCCTACTTGTTAGTATTCAGACTTAGGTCAGGCTGAAGTGTGGTTTTACTGCTCACCAGCCATGGGGCCTCCAGTGTGTTGTTTACCTTTGCTAAGTCTCATTTTCTTCATCTTTAAATGGAAGACATGGGACTATCTTTATCACTTAACTACTGTTGTGTAAAAAACCACCACAAAGCTCAGTGGCTTTATAAAACAGAAACCACTTTTACTACTTACATGACTGAGGGTCAGAAATGGTGTCTGAGATAGGCTGAGTTGCACTCATATGGTTCCATGTCACTACTTTCTCCAATACTAGTGGGCTAGACTGGATACAATCTCAAGGAGAAATCAGAAGAGGGAGGCTGCAGGTGGAGACATATAACACATCTAGAAATTCATTGCAATAATTTACACATGTGCCATTTGGTAAAAAAAAGTCACATGTTGACACTTTAAGTTATGGGGAGAGATAAGGAGTGTTTATCATAGTATGATAAACATATTTACCATAAGCACTCTAATGGTATGGGAATGGTATGATGGTGTGGTAGGTGCTGTGGGGATAAAAAGAAGTACATTGGTAGCATAATTCCTTGCTGAAATAATGAAAAAAAAAATGACAAAGAACTAGTTCTTATTAAGGTCCTTGCCCGGTGAAGTTGTGAACACTTTACAAGTGATTATAGGTTGCCTATCTTAAGCAATGGATAAATTGTAACTCTGTAGCTGTTATAACTATTATTATCAGGAATGTAGATCTTAGCTGGAATAAATTGGTGAAACAGGTGGATGGGAGAAAGGGACTTTACTTGTTTAACAAATATTTACTAAATTCTATGCATCAAGCACTGTTCTAGGACTTGACATCATACTTTGAGAACAAAACAAAGATTCCTGTCCTCATGAAACTTTATTACATCTGAGAAATGCGGAAACATAAGAAGCATAAAGGAGGATAACACAATATGCTGACATGACGAAAGAACATATAAAAAATAAGGGATAGAGTGCAATGTTAGAGAGACAGTTTTCAGTTTTGAATAGGGTAGATGGGCCTTCTATGATAGTGAAAGCAGTGACTTGAAAGAAATGAACTGGGTTAAGTAAATACTTGATGGGGGAGAGGAGATACGTGGAGGAGAGAGGGTTGTAGTGAGAGGAACTCTGGAGCAAAGACCACTCCACCATTGGTCAGGGCACAGGGCTCCAGAAATATCATGGAGAGCAGTGTTTCTGGAGAGCATGACTATTAGAAGAGTAATAGGAGCTGAGGTTGGAGAAATAATGCATAGAAAAGAACCTATAAGTCACTGCACTGGCTAATGGGATAACTCTGGGAAGTTTTGAACACACCATGTCTTTTTTCCAATGCTATGTGGAGTGTATCTTAATGCCTGTGGCTGCTGTGTCAAGAATAATTCTCTGAAGGCAAGTGAGGCTAGGTGAACAGTCAAGAAAGGAAGTAGTAGTAGTTGAGTAGTAGGTGGGCTTGGGTTCAGAGGTGATGAGCACATCAATATGGATATGTCTTGAAGGTTGAGAAACCAGAATTTACTAAAAGGTTAGATATTACAGATAAAAGTAGGAGAGGAGCCAGGAGTTACTTGGCTTGAGAAAATGATATTGGAAAATTGTGTGTAAATAAGATGGGGCAGGAAAACAACTAGGCTTGTAATATTAACCTTATTTTGAGAAGGCTTTTGCATTCAAATGGAGTAGTGGCAGAGGCATTTAGAGACCCGAGTTCAATAGCAAATTCCAAGCTCAAGATAAGAATTTGGGGTTTGTGAACTTGAATTTGAAGTCATGGATTGTCACATCAGCAAAGAGGTGTGTATTGGAAGAAAAGAAGAGAATACAGAGGTCCTAGATTTTCAGAATTTCCAGAGGCTAGAGGGCTAGGGGGTAGATAGCGTCATCAAATGTTGCTGCTAAGCAAGTAGGATGAAGATGGGCCACTGACCAGTGGATATGGCAAGATGAGGTCATCAGGAATTATTTTTTTCTTCTATCTGTGATGGGAGTTTATGAGAGATAAAAGGAAATGGTTTAAGAAAAAAATATTGGAGAGGAGTTTGAGAGAGAATACTAACCTTTTGAGGATTTGTAGCAAAGAATGAAGAAATGGGTCAGTAGTGAGGAGTATGCTTAAGAGAGCTTTATTTTAAAGCCAGGCATAATAGTATTTGCTGATGGTAATAATCTAGTAGAGAGTGAAAAGCTGATAATGCAGAAGAAAGTAGGAGAGAGGATAGTGATATGGAAACCACCAAAGGAACTGCTTAAGCTTTTCCGGCTTTTTACTCCAGGTATTCCTTACCCAAATACGGGTATTTATTACATTATTATGATTCTCTCCTGTCAAATTACTGCTTCAAGTCCCATTGCTACTCTCAGTCTCATCATTAGCATTACTATTTCCTCTGTTCTTGTCTATTATCCCTCTACTCAGAGCTCAACAATACCAGGACAGTTTTTACTTTCTAAATAGGGAACTGCCACATCCTGTGTTTTCCTTTGTTGCTTAGATAGGACAACAGATATGAGAAAGCAAAGTTGTGTTTTTAGTCCATAAGACTATACAGACAAACTCTTCCTTTTTCCTTCCCTTTCTTTCCCTTTCCTTAACCCTGTCCTGTCCCAACATGCCCTGCCCTGCCCTTTTCTAGATTTTTTTTTTTTTTTTGGTTTTTGGGTCACACCTGGCAGTGCTCAGGAGTTACTCCTGGCTCTATTCTAAGAAATCGCCCCTGGCAGGCACAGGAGACCATATGGGATGCCGGGATTCAAACCACGGTCCTTCTGCATGAAAGGCAAATACCTACCTCCATGCTATCTCTCCAGCCCCAACCTTTTCTAGTTTTTTTTAAATTGTGGGCTATACTTTGCAATACTCAGAAATTTCTCCTGGATCTGTGTTCAAAGATACTCCGGGCTCAGCTTGGAGATGGGGTCATAATAGCACTGGAGATTAAAGGAGGGTCAGTTGCATATAAGGCAAGTGCCTTAGCCCCAGTACTCTCTCTCTGAACAATAAACACTGATTCAATTGGGATAAATTGGGTCTAACCATGAGAGAAGGCAGAAAGATGGTCGGTCAGCTTTGTAGGCTTTTTTTTTTTAATGAAAAATGGCTCAGGCAAATGCTGTCTGGCCAAAAGCAAGCTGGGACAGTGGTACTATCTTAGATAGGGCAGGGGCATCTCCAAATTTGTGACCTCCATCTAAAGAATCTTGTTTGTTTATTGTTTTTGTTTTGGGGCCACATTCATTGCTGCTCAAGTCTTACTATTGGCCCTGTGTTCAGGAATCAATTCTTACAAGCTCAGGGGACCATATGATATATTAAGGATTGAAGCCAGGTCAGGCAACCTACCCTGTACTATACTGTCTCTCAGGCCTCTAAAGAATCTTATTTTTGTTGTGAACGTCACTAAACTGGCTTTCAAATTCCAGACACATGCTTTTCCTGTTTGAAACTGCTTTCTGCAGCCAAGACATAGTTTCACTCTCAGTTTCCTATGGGTGTGAACTTCCTGAAGCCAAAATCTGAACTTCTCACATATGTAACTACCAACACCCCCACTTAAGATAGGGAACTGGTTAATACTAGACAATTTTCAGATGGAGGGTGTTGGTAGTGACAGGTGTCAACTAAGGAGCAACCTTGCAGATTGAGAGAGGTTTCAGCCCCATCATCAAATCAGCTGGCAAAAAGGCAGATTGAGCACACTCGGTAGATTTCATCACAATTTTTGACATCAGATAGGTTGCAATGGAGGCTGAAATCTCTTTTCAAGCTATGATTGTCCCCAGTAGAGGGCAGTCTTTTCTCCTCAGGGCAGATCAAATGTGGAGCTTGGTGGTCAGTTTCTCTTAGAGAAACTTTTTTTTTTTTTTTCGTTTTCTTGTTTTTTTGGGTCACACCCGGCAGTGCTCAGGGGTTACTCCTGGCTCCATGCTCAGAAATTGCTCCTGGCAGGCACATGGGACCATATGGGGCACCGGGATTCGAACCGATGACCTTTTGCATGAAAGGTAAACTCCTTACCTCCATGCTATCTCCCGGGCCCCTAGAGAAACTTTTTTTTCACTTTGTTTTTGGTCACACTGGAAGCTCTCAGACCTTACTCCTGACTCTGAGTTCAGAAATCACTCCTGGCAGGTGGAGGGTAGCCATATGGGTGCTGGGGATTGAACCATGGTGCAATGTATGCAAGGCAAATGCCCTACATGTTGTGCTATTGCTCTGCCCTTTGCTCTTCCCTTCTAGAGACAATCTAAGGGAAGTGGGTGCTTGCCACTTAAAATGCTGTGGATAGGCTTCCCACATTACAATGAATGTTGTATGAATATTCTGTAAGGACCCTGCATGTGTGTGTGTGTGTGTGTGTGTGTGTGTGTGTGTGTGTGTGTTATAGCTAGCCTCGCCTGAATGGGAAAGTGGTGCTGCTAATTTTTTTCTCCAACTAAAGTTATATCCCTTTATTCAGAATACATTTAACCTCTTACTTTGAAATCCTAGGGCTGCTGCATAATTGTGCCAAGTCTGAAACTAACTGACTAATTTCGGGTTGCACACTCCCATCATCTTCCTTTGGGGCCGCTGGCACAGTGGAGATATACGGAGCAGAGTGTCAGGAACAAGAAAAACTGAAGCCATTCAAGAAAAACAAACGGCACTTTTATTGTAGCAATGGTGGCTTTTTACATTATGTAAGTTTCAAGTGCACAGCAGCATAATTGGTCATCTGTATATGTTACACATAGTCGCAGCTAAAGTCATTTTTTGGCCACTTCTATGCACAAGAGGGAATCTGTGTAGTAATAACAAGATAGTCCTAGATGTCATGTGAAAGCACAGCTTATTTTTGAATCTTGCAGGTGGGGGCTCCCGCTTTCCATCTCTCTTCTTCAATACTATTATTTCTGAAGGTTGGTTGATGCCTCAATTTCTATCATGGGACCAGAAGACCTTGAACATCATTAAATACACATAGCTTAGAAAGAAATGGAGATTTATGTTTCAATATTATATAGCACTCCTGAGTGTGACTAAATATATCTATATGCTGAAGGTGTACTGGAGAGCAGCAGAAAGCTTAAAATGTTGAGTTCTGTACATACATTGGAGGAGGAAGACGCTAGGGACAGGAGGCCAGTCCTTGAGTTCCCTCCAAGAAGTGTTTTCACCACCCTCTCACCGATTGTTTCTTGCTTCCCCTGCTCCTCAGACAGAAATCCCCCAGAGGCCTTCAGACTTCACCTGATACCCCTCATTCACTAGACTTGCATTGCAAAACCACATTTTAACAATACTTCCCAATTTAGTTCTATTATATCTATTTCCAGAACAATATGTTTTTTACCCAACAGATGAGTTAAAACTTTGACTCTTTTGCTGTTCAAGAAACCAACCTGCCACCAAAACACAAACATACCCCTGCAGCTATGAACACAGGAGTAAGGGTACTGAGAAAGTGTGCTTGAGTGTGAGAACCTAAGGGTATGCACTTCTAGAGGAGAAATTTTTATCAGGAAATGTGTAGAAGGGAGGATTTCTTGAGTTCCAGGCAGATGACAGGCCACTAGCTGCTCTCTGTCAATTCACAGTTCCCTTTAACTGAGGTCTATATACTGGGAGGGTAGGCAAAAGTCTGATTTTGGAACTGTTATGGGTTCTCAGTTCTCATGTGAAGAAACTGGCCTGTGCAGGGAAAGTGAATCTAGAGCACAATTCCAGGACTAAGAAATGGACACTGCTTGAGCTCAGGGCTTATTCCTCCTGCTAGTTATTAGAGGATTTCCCTCTCTTCATTGTTTTGGGGGTTCAAGATTTTGTCATGTAGGAGACCACATCTCATCTTTCTTCTAGACATAAAATCTGCTTATAACTATGCAAATGAATGTCATAATTTTGCAGGCCATAGGGGATGGGTTATGAGTGGGAAGAGAGGTTGCTAGAGAAATAAAAGGATACATCCCAGGAGCTGAATAATCAGAGAAAGTGGAGAAGATATTTGGTGGGGGGAAGTCCCTGAGAGATTTCAGAATCCCTTTCCTACTGTCTTGTTTGCTCCTCATCATTGAAAAATTGCTCACAATGCGATAAAACAAGGTGTTCTAATTAAACAGATTTGTTTACATGTTATGGCATGAAAAACTAATTCAATCTGATATACTGTATATTCCTGCTATACTTTCTCTCCTTTCCTTTATAAAAAATTGCCCATTTTTAAATAGTATTGTACTTAAACATCTTAAAGAGTGTTCTTGATTAAAAGAAAGCTGGCAATTTTCTATTTCCCACAGCTTCATAGAGTTGTGTCAACAGGGGAAGGGAGGAGGAGAAGGACTGAGTGTGAGAGCCCATGATAATCCCTGTGGCATCACTTAATGTCCATAGTCATGTGTGGTACTGCCAGGCTCTGTCTGTCAAGAACTCTGCACCATGATTCAAGCACAGAGGCTATGGATCAATGCTGCTCGGTTGGGGAGGCCTATGTCTCTGAAAGAGTAGGAAACTTTAGCACTGGATCTACCCAGCCGGATTTGTACGTAGGTAAAGATTCAAGGAGAACAGAGTACATGAAAGCTCCATTGTGATGGTATTAACAAAACTATTTTGCAAAACAGTTGCAGTGATTTAAATTCTTATCTTTAAGATAATATGTCTTATCAAGACTTTTCTCCCTTTCAGTGTCAGTGACCTCTCCCTTTCCCTTTCCCCATCACTATGCTTGTGACTACAGAACATCCAGTACTTTCGTTTCTTCTGTGAAATGGCAAGGGAGCATTAGTACCTACTACCCAGGACTGCTTATGATGTTTTGACACACACAAGTCAAGGAATTCCTATTGCAACTAGAATGCCTAGTTCAATCCCAGTTGGAACACATTTTTGATGCATTGCCTTGGGCTTTTTCTTGGGGGACATTCCTGTGTTTTGTCTTCTTGGGTAATATGTCTGTGTTTTGCTTTCCCAGCCACTCTATAAACGATTTGAGGTCTAAGTTCACCCAATACTTTGCTCTTTAAATGTGGCTTGGTGGCCCTAAATAAATGCCTACTGAAAGGAACTGAAGGAAAAAGAAATAAGGGAGTTATGGAGGGACCAGGCAAACAAAAGCCAGGGCACTTTTATAATTTTCTCTCTTCTCAGCATCACACCCAAGCTCCTGGAGAGCTGACCTTTGCCTTTTCTGGAAAAAACTAATAAGTTATCCTAGATTGTAAAGGGGGCATTATTAATCTAGTTAATAGATTGCACTGTTTTTATGAGGACTTTAGCCCATTAATTGTTTCCATGCAAATGGATGCCGTTAATTACAAATTAATCTTATCTTTTTTGTTAAGGCAGGGCCATCAGGACCTCTACTTGGCAATACTTGTTGGCACTTGATATGAATCAATGCTTATACTTGAAAGTAATAAAACTGCATTTCTTTAAAGATAGTTAATAAATCAGATCTTCATTAATGCAGATAGGCCAGACCCCCTACTTGTCTAATTTAATGAGGTTCTAATTCATTACTGTGATTCATGTCTTCCCCTGAGGATTGTGGCCAGCAGGGCAGGGCACATAGTAGGTAGTTAATAAATCGTGTACCTTGTGGGTTCTTTCTCAACAGGAAACTGTCACTGAGACTTTCTCCTCACCTGAAGCATCATTTTGGGCCTCTCCAATCTGGGTACCAAGCCCCCACTTCCCCCTACCCCCATCACATGAGAACCTCTTGGAGGAAGTAGCACATTGTAATAAAGCTTGATATCCCTGGGTTACATCAGTTTATGTTCTCAAGTGTCCTTAGTTGAGGTGTGGAGGATGGGGACCATCAGAAGTGGTTGAGACAGAGAGATAGTAGGGATGGCAGTTCATCTAGGATTGGCTGCTGTTTGTGTTCCATCTACCTGAGTGGATATCAGGGCAATTGGCCAACAGGGCTTGGATTTTTTTTTTCCCCTTGGGACCCATTAGTGATTGCTCTAACTAACCTGTTTCACAGGCTCTTTCTCTTCCTAAGAGAGTCTGTTTCTTCTCATCATGTTGATTGCCCGTCTGGTTCTCCTCCATCCACCTCCTTCCAGTTCCCTGTATCACAGGAGCCAAGCCTGGACTTCTGTTTAGAGCGCAGTGCAGCTCAGCGAGAGGTGAGGTGTTTGCCGTCTCTCTCCACCATCTCTGGTCACTGCCACAGCAGGGAGGGTCCCAGTTGGTCTTGCAGATAAGGAGTGGGGTGTGCCAGAGGCAACTAGAAGGGCGATGCATGGCTTTTGTTTTAGATCTGTGAGCCAGCAGCGTGATGAAACACTTCCCTCCGTGCTGCTGAATTCATTTCTCTAAAGTTCCACAGTGCACAGAACCATTTGTTTCCACATTGTTTTTATTAAACAAGAAAGGCGAGCTTTATTACTGCGCAAATGAAAGCAGCCGGCAAAGACAGATACTTCCCAGATTCTTATTAATCTCCAAGAGTTATGGAGCCTCTGAAGGCCCACAGAAATTAACACACTTCACAGAATTCTCTGAGCAAGTCACCCAGAGCTTCTTCGCTTCCCTGCAGGCAACATCCACACCCTGGCCAATGAGCTGCAGGAATATCTGCTTGTCTAGGTCTCCCTGCCTTTCCCGAGGTACAGCTGTGCTAACTCCATGCTTCAATGCCCAATCTTGGATTCGTTCTTACACCAATTCTGGGCATTGTGTGGAAATGTGAATTTAGGTGTCGTTCCATTCACTTCCATCTACAAGTAAATGTATCATTTACTCTTGTAGTATGGGAGAGTCTTGACATCTGTGTGATTATATCCTGAGACCTTTGAAAATCTCAAAATTGTGGAAAACACATGTATAATTTTCTCTCTTTACAAATGCAATACCGTATTCGCTCATTCATTCCACAAGTATTTACAATAGTATCCTTCACGGACTAGTCCCAGGGAGCCTTAGGTATGATGGGGAAGCTAAAGAGAATATGGAAGAATTTCAGTTGCCAGTGAAGGATATATCTTAGGATTTTAAAAGGTTAGACTGGTGTCTGTGCTAAGAATAGACCACTGAGGGCAGAAATTAGAAGTCAACTAGGCAGAAAGATATTGTAACAATCCCAGGGAAATGAGACAGATTCAAGTGGGCAGGTGGCAGCAAGTACAGAAATTCAAGAGATATTAGGAAGGTATACAGGTGACACAAAAAAGAAGTGCCATTTACTCTTGCAGATTTCTTTCTTTCTTTTTTTGTTTTTTTGTTTTTTGTTTTTGGGCCACACCCGGTGGTGTGCAGGGGTTACTCCTGGCTGTCTGCTCAGAAATAGCTCCTGGTAGGCACGGGGGACCATATGGGACACCGGGAATTGAACCAACCACCTTTGGTCCTGCATCAGCTGCTTGCAAGGCAAATGCCGCTATGCTATCTCTCTGGGCCCACTCTTGCAGATTTCTAATGAGAGGTTTAGATGCCCATAGTGGAGGCCTATATTGCAAGAGAGAAGGATGATGACTGAATTTGCTCACCTTCTAAGTGCACAGCTGACCAAACAAAACAGTGACTTCTGGTTATGTTGTGGAACATAAGGGTCCCTTATAAGCAATCATGGATGAAATAAGAGAATTTGAGAATTGTAGTTGGGGCTTGTAGCATGTAAGATTTGAGCAGTATATATTAGTTTAAAGCATTTTCAAATCGATTGTTTATTAAAGAAGTAAAGTAGCACAAATGTAAGTTTATAGAAGAAAAACAGGCTTTGTATTTAGGTAAATTCCCCAAAGTTTTGAAGTTATTAGATGCAAATTTAAAGCCAGGGCTAGATACATCCAGGGAACAACACTTCAACTGTCCCCTTTATAAGGTGTAACTTTACTGTGCCCTGGTCTTGCAATGTAGTGGAGAAAGTTGGAGGGAAGGAAAAGCTGGGGCAGAGGAGAGCTAAGGAGTAATTTAAGACTCACATTTTTCAACACTCTTAGTGAGAGAAATGCTCCAGAAAAAAATCCCTGTTTAACCTTTATAGCTATATTTCATCAGGTGTAGGGTGAGAGGGTTCTCACTACAGATGCTGTTAGCTGTGAATATTCCATATTGGGGTGAGGGCTCCAAGGAAAAGGATATTATCTCCAAATTACACTGTATGTAGAGTCTTCCTAGTTAATAATCAGTAAGTGTGTTTTGATAATTTTTATTTTCTTACCTCATGTTCTCTTCTTCTTACCTCAATTATCAGCCTTCGACAAGACTAGTTGTCTTCGCACCTTCTCACAACAAACTCGTGCTTGCCATGGAGGCTTTTGTTGACAGATGACTTCTATCCTCTACTACCTGGGAAACTCCACTATCTTCTTCAGGGAAACCTCTGTAAAGTCATCCATTGCAATGCACCCATGATTTCCCACAGGCACAGAGGAAAAAAGCCCAGAAAAATTTGGAGGGTTATTTTAGGAGTAAGAAAAATTGTTGAAAAATCTTGAATTTGGAGTGCTGTGGACGAATAAGAGGAAGAAAGTCAATTGTTTCTTAAATATCTGGACTCGGGCATTTCTAGATGCTTAAAAGAGGTTACTTCAGGGTGAAGCCACAAATCAATTTATATCAGGGAGGAAATGACTTTATGGCACTTACACTCTTGAGGCAAGGGAGAAAAAACAATCCAAAAAGTTGTTTTCTAATCCAAACTTCCTATGGATCAGAGGGTCTCTAAGGGACTGAGAAAAGGCCAAAGAGCAGATGTGTGAGAAAAGAGAAATTCACCCCCTCCGTGGTTTCTTCTGTCCTGAAAGCTGGAACCTAGAGTTCAGAGTATGGGCCAAACAACTGGTGGTTGCTCTTATTTCTTGGAAATGTTTCCCCTCACTAATTCTGGAGGGGGCACCTGTCCTTAAATTCTCTGAGATGAAATAAGAGTAGGAACTGGTGGTCTAGAATCTTGTTATCACTGTTCCTAGCATTCTAAATGTAGACCGAGTCAAAAGTTCTAAGAGTTATTTACTCCGTGTACTAGAGATAGGGAGCCTGTTTTCTGTGACATAAATGCCTATTTTTTCCTTAAGGCTGCTTCCCCCGAGGTTTCATTTCTGTGCCTAAAACCTGAATTTTCATCTAGACATATATCTAGAACAAAGATTTAAATGCTTCTTTCTCAAGTACTTCCATGGTTTTGGAATAAGTTATCCCAGTCTTTTCAGGTGGAGGGACTGGTATGAAATAGAATTCCCAGCATAACAGCATCTTGGAATAAGTTTGTGGAAGGAATGTGTGTGGAAGGAATATGTAATGGTAGTGTGTGTGTATGGGTGTGTGTGTGTGTGTGTGTGTGTGTGTGTGTGTGTGTGTGAGAGAGAGAGAGGGAGAGAGAGAGATAGAGAGAGAGTGGCTGGCTAGGAAGAGAAGACTCTCTGATGGTGACATTTACATATGCAGCCTGGTATTTTCCTCACTAATTCAATTGTTACTCTATTTCTTTTTTCTTTTGTTTGTTTATTGTTATAGTCTACTATGTGCATTTAGATCTGTGAATATAGGATATTGGCAACTGGGTAATCGCACAGTCTCTCATTGCTAGTTATTTCCCCAGGGCATCCTTTTCCCTTTTCTGTTTTCTATTTTCTCAATGGGGTGTTGTGTCCCTGGTGCAGCATGATCCAGTATATGGGTCTCCTCAAACGACTCCCCTTTGCCTTAGGTATATACTCCCCAGTGTTAAGGGAATGAGTAAATCAGGATTCTAGACCTTGAGCAGAAAGAAGATGGTAGACAGAAAACCTAAACTGATTGAATTCCTTCCTTATAAGACACACTGAGGGGTACACAGGCTGATTGGCATATAGGAGACCCATGCTAGCAACTGGACCTACCTTTGTAATATTCCTTTATGTATAAGATTGCTGAAAGAGAGAAAATAGAAAACAAGTAGAAGTAGAAATAAAGAAGATGGAGGAAAAGGAGAAAGAAAAGAGAAATAGGAAGGGAAAAAGGAAAAAGGATGAGGAGATGGAAGAAAAGAAAGCAAAGAAAAAATTAGGAGTAGAGAAGAGAAATATATGAGGAGGAATGTGTCTGGAAAATATACTGAACTTATAATCGGGTCTTGTGGGTTAAAATGCAAACTATAGAATAATTAATCTTAAGAAATGAACAAGCTGTTACTTTCTTGTGCTTAAAAGTTTTTTTTCCTCTGACATGGAAACTTTCATACTATATTGTCAATCTAACAGAGGACTTGGGCTTGTGAAAATATGTACAGCTGTATTTTGTAGCTCCTGATTATCTTCTAATCAGAATTCAAGCATATGTCTATTTGCTTGTCCCTGTCCATAGATTTGCTTGTCTTTTTAAATGTAATCCTGTCCTCTGCATGTGCCACATCTATTTCACTTTTACCTTTGGCTTTGCCAGTTTTCACCTCTGGGTAAAATGGTCATTTCTATTACTTTCCTTACATTAATTGGAATTGTTTCTTAAACATCTTGATAACTCCTTAGATTGTTGGACATCATTTTTTATTGCCCAGATACCTCATTCCTTTGAATTATGAATTATGCAGTGGGAGAGACTCATAGAAAGGCTTCTATATCCCTGACTGGCTATCAGAAGGAACATTTGAGTTATTTGAGTGTGAGTTCAGGTTGGGGGTGGCATTGAAATATTTAGGAACTTAATATTTGTACAGACTTGTCTTCAAAGTCTTGGTTAGGAAAATGTGAAGAAGAATAATGACTGATTCCTTGCTTTATTAAAATGAAGAGGTCCATGATTATCAAATAAAAGATGGTAGGTACAACCGAGGGTACTGCTTCCTTGTCCTGAGCTCTGATCAAGAATGAATAGATTGTATAGGTTATAGATTTTCCTCAAAGGATCAGAGGGGCAGATTAGAAGACCAAAGCTACCATATAATTTGAGAAGTGTTTGTTGAGTGTGTAAGATATATAGATTGGAGGCCCGAGAGATAGCATGGAGGTAAGGCGTTTGCCTTTCATGCAAAATGTCATTGGTTCGAATCCCGGTGCCCCATATGGTCCCCCGTACCTGCCAGGAGCAATTTCTGAGCATGGAGCCAGGAATAACCCCTGAGCACTGCCGGGTGTGACCCAAAAACCAAAAAAAAAAAAGGAAAAAAAATAAGATATATAGATTGGTAACTAGAAGGGAATACACTTGTTCTTTGAATTTCAGGGATCTTGGGGGCTGGAGCAATAGCATTGCCTTGCATGTGACCTACCTGGGTTCAATCTCCAGCGTCTTATATGATTCCCCAAGCCTGTCTGAAGTGATTTCTGTTTTCTTTTTTGTTGTTGTTGTTGTTGTTGTTGATGCTATTATCATTGTTTTTCTTTTGTTTTGGGACACACCCAGCTGTGCTCAAAGGTTACTTCTGGCTTTGTGCTCAGAAATGCCTCTGACAGGCTCAGGGGATCATATGGTATGTCAGGAATAGAACCCGGGTCCTTCCCAGATCTGCATATAGGCAAATGCCCTAACACTGTGCTATAGCTCCATCCCCAGAAGTGATTTATGATCACAGAGCCAGGAGTAATTCCTCATCACTACCGGGTGTGAGGCCCAACCTCCCCTCCCACCAAAATGGTGGGGGAACCTTGATTTTCAGGGGCCCTAAGCCATTTGAGAGACCCAAGACCTTGGGGGGTAGAGAAGTGAAAAAGAATATGTGATAGCATTAAGCTTCCTATGGAGTTTAGCACTTCAATCTATATGAACTGTGTTTTGACATTTGCCCTTTAGCACTCAGGTGAGAGGGAAGTTATGAGAGGAGAGGAAGGTGTCAGACTTGGACACACATGTGTCGCATATTTAATTATGCAGAAATGCTGGCTTTTCCATTTAATCTCAAGGGTGACCATCAAGCACACCATAGCTCTACTCTAGCTAGTGATTTTTCTTTCTGTTGTATTACAAAAATTATTATAACAACTTCAGGGTTGAAGTTCTTTCTCATAATACTTCTGTAACTCAGGCCCAGTGTACTGCAAGGATTCTTCTAGCTAGCTGAATTGGCATGCTCCCAGTAAGAAGGGTGGTAACAGCATATGCCAAAGGTACAGGTTAGAAACAGTATAAATACTGTATACACATCACTCCATCTCATCCCATAAAAATTTTGCATCATAAAAATGATTGAAGGTTGGCCCCAGATACCAAGGCAAAGGGAAGTAGAAGAACTTGATAAATGCAACTTATTTAAAGAAGGGGAAAATCAGATTTGAACTCTTGCAGTTTGCTATTAGTATCTAAGTTGTCAGCCATAGAACTGTACCCTTTATTCTGTGTGTGTGTGTGTGTGTGTGTGTGTGTGTGTGTGTGTG
>PVKC010021197.1:0-18259 GCA_004027635.1 Crocidura indochinensis | reverse complement strand
AAGTGGGGGAAACCCAGGGTGCCCCATAAGCTCCTCCAAGGATCCCACCAGGAGACCCGGAGGAAAGGGGAGAGGAGGACAGGGGGACCCAGTCCCTACCCACCTACCCTGAGCGGGCTTAGAGGGCCCCGGCACATACGGAGGTCTGCCAGAGGCCCAGGCCCGAGTCAGCCGGAGAATCCCGACCCCAGGAAGGGAGGCTCTCTGATTTTCAAATACAAGTTCTGTACAATTCTAAAAATGATGGAGTTTCTTTGAGAAGTAGCTCCAACCTTACTATACAGGTTTGTGCTCAGAAACCCAGGTACTATATGGTCTGAACGACTCTTGGTACTCTGGATGTTTTCTATATATCAAGTCACATAGGTGGTCTTATGTGTATGAAGGGCTATATCTTCACTAGGTTTAAGAGACTGATAGAGTTGGATTGATGAGGTCCTGAGAGCACAAATAAGTTGCAGAAGTAGGTGACTCTGATTCCTATAGTACCTCCCACCCACATCTTAGATGTGGCATCTTTTTTTTTTTTTTTTTTTTTTTTTGTGGTTTTTGGGTCACACCCGGCAGTGCTCAGGGATTACTCCTGGCTCCATGCTCAGAAATTGCTCCTGGCAGGCACGGGGGACCATATGGGGCACCGCGATTCAAACCGATGACCTTTTGCATGAAAGGCAAACGCCTTACCTCCATGCTATCTCCCTGGCCCCAGGTGTGGCATCTTAACTGTCCCTTTTCACAGCTCAGGAGCATTTATTTGTATACTCACTGGAATATTCTGCCATGCCTGCAATGCTTCTGCAAAGCCTTCATCCATAAGCTTACAGAAATTCATACTTGCCTTCATGGTATCCACAAAAACTATGTCCATCTAAATAATGGCTGACTTCATGTTAGCCCTAGAACAATACTCTGGAATGAACAGAACCTGCCTTGCAGATATGAGGCCATAAGTTTTATACCTTGATACACCTCACAAGTCAAAGGTGAACCAGATGGCACAGTCATTTGGGATTCCCAGAGTTACAACAAAGTGTGTGGTTTCTGGCACACCACAATTGTGTGTGTGAGCACTACAACTAAAACATGCAACTTTCACAACTTCCATATCTAAATATGCATCTCCTGATCATCTACAAAAATAAGGGGGACTTTTTTTAAATAATAACTTTGTTTAAGCACCATGATTACAAACATGATTGTAGTTGGGTTTCAGTCATAAAGGGGAAATTTTTTTAAACAAATGTTCTCTACCCTTGGAATAAGAGGAATCAGTCTATCAGCATTATCCGGTGAAATCACTGAACCTGGTTTTGATGGGAAAAGAGGTTATTTGAATGATGAAGGGTCTCACGGGTGCAGACATGACCAGCTCACTGTAAGTGACTCCCACCATGAGCACATTTCTGGCACAGAGGGGCTTCATAAATGTGGTGACAGTCAGCATATAAAATATGATTCCTTTCCATTGTTGTCTATGTCCTTCCACTGGGTTCTGTGCACAAGCATCTATAAGTCCAGCAGAGATATGCAACAGATACTTTTATATGTGAATTCAGAGTTTGAGAGCAATGCATTTTGGAAACCGTAAACATATCCATGTTATTGCTGAGGAGTACCTGAAAGAAGATAACTAAATAATGAGCCTTGGTACTTCAACATGGACAAAGAATGAGAGAGACACATGTACAAAGGAGGTAAAAAAGAAGGTGAAAAAGACAATTGGGAGAAGGATCAGGTATAAATGGAGTCTCAAAGGACAAAAAAATTAAATATTTGAGGAGAGAGAGAGGGACATGTCAGATGTTGCTCAGACTCTGAAAACTCATCATAGAGTTTGGCAATATGGAAATTGCTGGAAACTTCCATAGACGTGTTTTCTACAAGTTGAATTCCAAAGAAAATATAAGACAAGGCAGAGAAAATTCTCTTGAAGATTTTTGAAATAATGATAGAAAATGAGTGGACAATAAAGGGATCCTTTTAAATTTGAGATATATATATTTATATATATATTGATAATAGCAATCAAATGAAGAAGGAAAATGTGTCAATTCTCATCCACTACTTGCAATCTGAGTAAATATGAGGGAACAGAACCCAGCGCTGAGGAGACTGACCAGTTCATCCAGAACCACAGAAGGGAAGGAAGAGGTGTGTGGGTGGGGCAGGTGTGGGGAAGGGAGCTGCAGATGGTCTTATCTGATGGCTTCTATTTCCTCAGTGGAATAGGAAGCAACATTATAGACTGAGAGGGTGGATGAGGGAGGAGGTGTTGGAGATTTAAAGAGAGCAGAGAAAGTGCGAAATAAAATTGAAACTGCAAAGGCTCACTTGCTAATGCTTGTCGAGAGCTGACAGTGACAACCATCAACACAGTTTTGTTATTTCTCCCTCTCTCGTCCAAATTTTTCCAAATTTTTCCGGGACTCTTTGGGTGCAAATGCAGAGAAGGGAGAGTGTTTTGTCTGTGGTTTACAGAGGCAGATAAGTAGGCCATAGAGAGGAAAAAGGGAGGAGGAGAGAGGGTACCAGATTGATGTTATGATGGCATCCTGGGTGAAACTCAAGTCAGCATGAGAGAAGTGAGAACAGGATGTGGGGGAGAATACTTAGTGCAGGTGTGATGGAGTCAAACATCAGCAATTTCAGTGGAGTCAAAGAGTTGTTGGACTTAGAAACTGTTAGAAGGAATGCAGTGGAAAGGATAGGAGGTGGTGGTCAAGGAAAGGAGTGCTTAGAATTGAGATTTGGGGACTGATATCATTAATGACACAGTGAAGGGAAAGTCATGTGGTGAGATGGAGGAGAAGGACTTTGAGAAAGGTTTAGGGTGAGAAAGCCAGGGTGCTGGTGGTATATCTATTTGAACACTGAGACCACTGAAATCGACAACTCCAGGAGTGACTGAATTATAACCCAAATCTTCAGTGAGTGAAGGAAGAAAAAGATGAAAGAGCAGTTCTTGCTCCAAAGAAGTACTAGCTATTAAGGGAAAGAGCACATCAGTGAGGATCAGGGGCCATCTGGCTCCCTTCCAACCCAGAGGCATGTAAGATTTGAGACTTGAAGCAAAACAGAGCAATAATTCAAGGGACATTCAAGAAAGCAGTGACTGGCAGGAGGCAATGGGAGAAAGATAGTCTTCTTACTCTGCTTTCTACTTATTGGTTTGGCAAAACTAAAGATAGCAACACACACACCCCCAACGTAATATTTCCAAGTTAAGGAACTTGGCTGTAAGTGGTAGTCAGGCTCAATCCCTGTGATGCCTGACTGCTTAATAATACCCCTTCCACTAGTCAGCCAGTTGCTCCCATGTTTGCCAAAGATCAGATTTATCTGAAGACACTTTTTTTTAAAAACACAATTTATTGTATGTCAAAATGGTTTCAATAAAATTAAGATTAAAAAACACAATTTATGGCACCTTCCAAGAGAGAGGAATGTGTTCAGTATGGTATTTCAAAACCACTGCGATGAATTTTTATCATCTTTGGGCCTCTATTTCAGGTTTAGAAGTAAAAATGACAATGACTCATTGTCTCATCCTAGATATCACAATTCTCTCAATGTAAAGTTTAAATTAAAGAGTCAGAGACCTGATTTTTCAGTTAATTGACAAAACAGAAAACACCAATATGTTACACAGATTAGAGAGGAAATTATGTGGGGAAATCCTTGAGTATGGAAAGTATTCCACTTTCTATCTCCAACGCTTTCCAAGTAAAAATAACCAATAATTGAATGTCTCCCAGCTTTAGTTTCCTAGCATGGAATATGACTTTATTCATGCCTAATCTTAGAAGGCTTTGCAAGGCTTGAAAGTACTGTGTGCAGGGGCCCGGAGATAGCATGGAGGTAAGGTATTTGCCTTTCATGCAAAAGGTCATCGGTTCGAATCCCGGTGCCCCATATGGTCCCCCGTGCCTGCCAGGAGCAATTTCTGAGCATGGAGCCAGGAGTAACCCCTGAGCACTGCCGGGTGTGACCCAAAAACAAAAACAAAAAAAAAAAAGAAAGTACTGTGTGCAGAGGGCTATGTGTAATATTTGTGAAAGTGCAGTCAATATGGCACCTGTACATGAAAGAAATACTAACAGGTGCTACTGTTATTGCGATTTCTTTGGGACATAGGCAAAGGAACCCCACTAGAGATTCTCTTTGAAGCTGGCAGTTCAATACATAAACTTGAGGATACTGCATTGCTTGCTCCTTGCATTTACTGGGCTATTCAGACCATCTCAGCAAAGCTGAGGGCCTCCCAGTGATGCTCAAGGAGACCTCATGAGGTGCTCATGTGGTGCCAGGAATCAGCCCAAATCAGGCACATGCCAGGCATGAAAACTAAAAACTGTACACTATTTTCAGGGCCTTTTTTAAGGGTAGGAAGATACATGCCTCAGGGTATACTCCTGGCTGCTTAGGGATTACTTCTAAAAGTGCTAGGGGACCCTGTGTAGTGTCAGAAATTAGCTGTGTGCAAGGCAAGCACTTTACCTGCAATATTCAATCTCTGCATGGCCGCCATGATCTCACAATCTAGCTTTGATTATTCTATACACCAGACAGGCAGTGAAGGCTTTAGCATAAGTGCTGAGGCTGTGTCCTTTATCAGCAGGTTAGTAAGTACCAAGTGAGGAGCTGAAGTCGGGAAACCCTAGAGAGTCAGTTCAGTCAATACATTGACATTTGCTTTTCCCTCAAACTTCACACCCTTGTTGACACAAGTGGCCATTAGAGGACATGGAGGAGACTTAGCAGAAGTAATGGGCTGGAAGAAGGCGGCAGCTCACTGGATTGCACACTGGAGGAGATAGCATGCTCATCAATTCCAGGTGCTTGCTAGTGTCTGAGAGGACACGTTATCCTTTGGGGCACACTCCTGGAAACAGAGTAGGGTTTTCAGGTCAATAAGGAAGTGATGGGCAAGTTTGTGCATTTCTTGTGGACTTCAACAGCAAGAATGCTCCAGCAGGACTCTTGCAAGAAGATTCCAATGGGGGGTTGAGAATGGAGGTGCTCTTTGCTCTGGAAGTCACACTGAAACCAATAATGAAGCTGGAGTAGAAATTCTGCCTAACTCTCAGTTCTTCTTTTCTGAAACTGGCCAATATGTAAGTCATCACATGGCTAACATACTTTAGGTCCTGGTAGCCACATGGTGGTATCACTCTAAACTCGTGTGTTTAACCTTGTGTCCAACTCAGGGAAGGTTCTTACCAGCCTTTGCCAAGTACTGGGGAGTTCTTAGACCTGCCTGGATATTTCATGAAAATAGCAAATGCAAAAACATAACTAGATTAATATTCATGTGTACCTGGTAGGGAAGCTGAATGGGCATAGACTGAAGGAAAAGAGGATACATGAAGCCTGGACACCCCCATCTAATTGGTTTCTCTTTGTGTGGCTACAGAACAGTAATGAAAGCATGTTTCTCAAGGGGATGTTATGGGTATTTTTAAATTTTCTTCTCCATAACTGCCTTCACTCAAAATTTTCTTCACTAAATACATATTTGTGTAAGTTAAAAAATGTAGAGATAGGAGCTGGCAAGGGGGATTAAGGCATTTGACTTGCATTCTCCTAAACCCTGTTCAATACCTACATATGATCCACTACCACAAGTGACCCTAGAGTGCTATTGGTGGTGGCCCAAGTCCTCCCACCAAAGTGTAGATATTAAAAGAGAGACAATCATAAAGAAGTACAATGGAATTCTGTGGCATGACTTTTTCTTTCCAGAAAAGCCCCCATCTGCCTTGGGGCTTGGTTTGTATGTGTGGGACTTGTTTCCCTCTTACCCAGGATGGGTTATAGCTGCAGTCCTTGCCCCCCTGGGATAATTCTCCTGCCTTCTGCAGCTTCCCTGAGGATGTCCAACAGCCCCTTTCTATTTCCCTTTCTCTCTTCCTCCCAGCACAAATCTAAGCTCTTCCTTCTTCCTGTTTCAGTGTTATCTGCAGTATTACCTGGGAGGAGGGGAGGCTACTGGTCTTCTTTCAGTAGAGGCCCAGACTCATGCTTAGCTTGGGCCTGGCTTTAGGCCACCTCAGAGAAAGGATGTTCTTCTCTGGGCCCACAATCTCAGGCCTAGCTCCTTGGTCCTTCTGGAAACTCACCCTTCTGCCCCAACTCTAAATCTTGGGATCTGACAGATCCACACTTTGGCTGTCTTGTCAAGTACAAACAAACCCTCCATGGAAGAACCTCGGCATACGTGTGTCTGTGTGTCTATCTGAGTGAGGGGTGGTGGGAAAGTGAGGGAGAAGACCTGGCCAGAAGTACCAACACCCAGGACAGTTCCTGAGGTTCCTCTCAGGAGGTCAGAGAAGCCTTCTGGAAGGCCCTACCCAGTGAATCTCTCTTAGGACCTTGGTTCAATAAATCACTGAGCAAGTTGAAAAAAATGCAAATCACAACTTACAAAGTTATTCAGAGTAGAATTTTAGACACAGTGATTCAGCTCTGATCCCACCATCAGTTTCAACTCCCCTCCACCAATGTTTTGAGGTTCCCTCCCATAAGCCCCCAAACCCCAACCTGTCATCTTGGCATGCACCTTGTCATGTTCTGTAGTTAAAGTTTGAGTCTCATGATTTCAGTGTTTTTGACTCTGTGGTTTGAATACACAATGCAGTCATTCCTTAATGCCACTAATGTACCTGATTCCCTTTGACCCCTGCCCCATTATTTCTCTTTTGTCTTTCCCTCCCTCCCTTTCCCTTCTTTTCTTTCCTTCTCCCTCTATACTCTGGCATCAAAGGTGATCTAGTCATTTCTCCCTTGAAATAAAGTTTGCTACATCTTGTGTCAGGTAAATCTCATTATCAAAGATGATAGATATATTTGTATAATGCAATGTTCACCTAGTCTGAAATATTTTGAAGACCCTATAACCCTGTGGTGCAGCAGATGCTGCTACTTATCCCACCCACTGCTGCTCCTGTTCTTTTCCTCCCATGTGGCGGTTCACACCCAGCCTCTCCTGGACTCCCAAAGATAAGCTGGCTTCTGCAGCTGCGCCTGCTCCCATGTGTCAGACAGGTGTGTCTTTTTTTTTTTTTTTTTTTTTTTTTTTTTTTTTTTGGTTTTTGGGTCACACCCAGCAGTGCTCAGGGGCTACTCCTGGCTCCATGCTCAGAAATTGCTCCTGGCAGGCACGGGGGACCATATGGGGCACTGGGATTCGAACCGATGACCTTTTTGCATGAAAGGCAAACGCCTTACTTCCATGCTATCTCCCGGGCCCCAGACAGGTGTGTCTTGATGCATAGCCTGAACCCCACTGCTCCAGTCTGTGTCAAATTATGGAAGCCATTCTAAATTTCAGAAAGAAAACCTATTTTTCTTGCAATCAAAATGCAGGTAGGGAAAAGCTTAGTCTAATGAACTTTTCTAAGAATCTAGGTGCAAAACTACCTACACCATTGTCACAGCCTTGTTCTTAAAAAAGAAAATAGGTAAGTAAAGGGAGAGGTGGGAGAAGAATACAAGGGGAAAAACTCAAAGTATAAGAGTGAGGTTCAGCAAAGTCTGACAACTATTATCTCTGGGACCCAGATTATGGAAGATCATCTTTGTACCAGTTCTATGACTCTATGTTTTTTTGTAAAATTCTGTAATGTAACTAGGTGTTCTTGGTCATTTAAACAGCTTTTTGTTTTGTTTTTTGGGGGGGAGCATACCCAGTGACATTCAGGGGTTATTCCTGGCAACACACTCAGAAATCTCTCCTGGCTTGGGGGGCCATATGGAATGCCATTGGGATGCCGGGGTTCATCCTGGGTCAGCTATGTTCAATGCAAACACCCTACCACTGCACTACCACTTAGGCTCCATTTAAACAGTATTTTAAGTCTAAATGATAGTTCCATTGGTTGGAGTAACTGTTTTGCATGTGGGAGGCCCAAGTTCAATTCCAAAGCCACATGCTTCCCCAGCACCTCTGAGAAGTGAGCCCAAGCAGAGACACAAATGGCTTCTGAATTTTATTGGAGATGACACAAAAGCAAAAATAAAATAAAATTGCATGCCCTAGAGTCATGTAGGGGAAAGGAGGTAGGGAGAGAGAGGGAAACAGGAGACATTAGTTATGGGAATGTTGTACTGGTGAAGGATGGTGTACATTGTATGACTGAAACATAACAGTGAACAATATTTTTCTTTAGAAGAATTCTTTTATTTTTAGTACCTTTATTGGAACACCTTGATTACAAATATGATTGTAGTTGGGTTTCAACCATGTAAAGAACATCCCCTTTCACCAGTGCATCATTTCCATCACCAATGTCCAAAATCTCCCTCCTCCCCATCCAACCCCCGCCTGTACTCTAGACAGGCTCTCCATTTCCCTCAAACATTCTCATTATTAGGACAGTTCAAAATGTAGTTATTTCTCTAACTGCACTCATCACTCTTTGTGGTGAGCTTCATGTCGTGAGCTGGACCTTCCAGCCCTCCTTTCTTTTGTCTCTGAGAATTATTGCAAGAATGTCTTTTATTTTTCTTAAAACTCATAGATGAGTGAGACTATTCTGCATCTATTTCTCTCCCTGTGGCTTATTTCACTCAGTATAATACATTCCATGTACATCCGTGCATAGGAAAATTTCATGACTTCATCTCTCCTGATGGATGCATAGTATTCCATTATGTATATGTATCACAGTTTCTTTAGCCATTCATCTGTTGAAGGGCATCTTGGTTGTTTCCAGAGTCTGGCTGTTGTAAATAGTGCTGCAATGAATATAGGTGTGAGGAAGGGATTTTTGTATTGTATTTTTGTGTTCCTAGGGTATATCCCTAGGATCGTATGGAAGCTCAATTTCCAGTTTTTTGGAGGAATCTCCATACCACTTTCCATAAAGGTTGGACTAGATGGTATTTCCACCAGCAGTGAATAAAAGTTCCTTTCTCTCCACATCCCCATCAACACTGCTTGTTCTCATTCTTAGTGATGTGTGCCAATCTGTATAATGTGAGATGGTATCTCATAGTTGTTTTGATTTGCATCTCCCTGATGATTAGTCATGTGGAGCATTTTTTCACGTGCCTTTTGACCATTTTTATTTCTTCTTTGACAAAGTGTCTGTTCATTTCTTCTCCCTATTTTTTGATAGAATAAGATGTTTTTTTCTTGTTAAGTTCCATCAATGCATTTGTATATTTTGGAAATTAGCCTCTTATCTGATGGGCATTGGGTGAATAGTTTCAGCCACTCAGTGGGTGGCTCTTGAATCCTGGGCACTATTTCCTTTGAGGTGCAGAAGTTTTTCAGTTTAATATATTCCCATCTGTTTATCTGTGCTTCCACTTGTTTGGAGAGTCCTGTTTCCACCTTAAAGGTGCCTTTAGTCTCAATGTCATGGAGTGTTTTACCTACATGTTGTTCATATACCTTATGATTTCAGGTCTGATATCAAGGTCTTTAATCCATTTGGATTTTACCTTTGTACATGATGTTAGTTGGGGGTCTAAGTTTGCTTTTTTGCAAGTGGTAAACCAGTTGTACCAACACCACTTGTTGAAGAAAGAGGTTTTCCCTGCTCAATATAGGATTTCTTGCTCCTTTATCAAAAATTAGGTGATTCTATGTCTGAGGAACATGTTCTGAGTACTCAAGCCTATTCCACTGATCTGAGGGTCTGTCTTTATTCCAATGCCATGCTGTTTTGATAACTATTACTTTGTAATACCGTTTAAAGTTGGGGGAAAGTAATGCCTTGCATATTCCTTTTCCCAAGGATTACTTTAGCTATTCGAGGGTGTTTATTGTTCCAAATGGTTTTCAGAAGTGTTTGATCCACTTCTTTGAAGAATGTCATGGGTATCTTTAGAGGGATCCCATTAAATCTGTACAATGCTTTGGGGAGTATTACCCTTTTAATGATGTTAATTCTGACAATCCATGAGCAAGGAATGTGTTTCCATTTCCGCGTGTCCTCTCTTATTTCTTGGAGCAGGGTTTTATAGTTTTCTTTGTATAGGTCTTTCACATCTTTAGTCAAGTTGACTCCAAGATATTTGGTTTGTGTGACACTGATGTGAATGTGGTTGTTTTCTTAATGTCCATTACTCCCCTATCATTAATGGTGTATAAAAAAAACCATTGATTTCTGTGTGTTAATTTTGCAGCCTGCCACATTGCTATATACATCTATTGTTTCTAGAAGCTTTTTGGTAGAGTCTTTAGGGTTTTCTAAGTATAGCAACAATGAACAATTTTGTAACCACAGTGCTTAAATAATGTAATTTTTAAAAAGAAACTAATAAAAAGCTAAATTTTTTCCTGTGTTTGGGCTCCTCTTAGGGGCGCTCAGGGCTAACTTCTTGCTCTTTGCTCAGGGATCACTGCTGGCAGGACTTGGGGGACCATACAGGGTTCCAGAAATTGATCCCAAGTCAGCCATATGTAAGGCAAGTGATGTACTCAGTATACTATCACCAAATATCACCATATTAGCACCAAATTAGTTTATTTTTTAATAGTAAAGAGTGTCACTCAGTTCCCTCCATGGAAGTACTAAGAGGATCTGGTGGTGTCTGCTCTTCTCTCTGAGTCTAGCGGGGAACTTATATAAGTCCAAGGCTTCCATCTACCTCAGTCTCTCACATCCTCCTGCCTCATTCATCATCTCCTCTATCTACACATCTTCCCTTCCTCTCCCAGTTTCCTCTTGACAATCACAAACACATCTTGATTCCCAGACAGTTTACTTCTATAATAGCTTTCATGGGAAGTTGAGCAACTATAAACCATGACCATGACCAATAACAGATGTGCAGAACTTGGACCCAGGTTGAATAATTAGCTGGTTTATTCTGCACCCTCCATCCCTGGGTGGAGTGAAGCAAACCTTTGTCCTTTTCCATCAGGCACTGTCAAGCAGTGAGATGATTGCTAGGATTCTGTGAAGGTCATCCATGATAGAACATCTTCATTTGGAAGAAGCAATGAGCATGTTCTCGGAGGGCCACTTGAGATGACACCCATCCAACCACCGATCCAAAGTGTCAGAGTTCTGGCAGTTCAGGGTCCAGGAGGGCCTGTGAGATGACACCAGGGAGAATCAATGGATGAGGGTTCCTTATTGCCAAAACTAAGGGATCTCCAGGGTTCCCCTAGATCCCACCCACTCGAGCCCATCAGCATCTCATATCTCGTCCCCACAGTTTTTCAGTTAGCTGTATTTGTTGTGGGTGTGTCTGTCTTCTGTCTTCAGCTCATCTGACATAAATGCTGGGACTCAATACCTCCCCAAGTTTTCCATAAAGCACACACTGTAGGAGAAGGAAGCTGAATTTCATGGTGGAATGTCTCATTTGCACATAGGAATGACATAGAAGGGAAAAACCATTCAGGTCAAGCAGCCAATACTTGGCATAGGAACTAGAAATTCCTGACCCCCCACCCCCCCTTCCCGGGACCAGGCAGCAGGCAGGTCCTCTCTCTCCTTACCCAATATCTGCTTCTCTGTTTGTCTTCCAAAATTCCTTCCAGCTCCTCGCCATATCCTGGTCCAATGGACTGAGTCCCTCTAACCTTTTTTCTTAGTGCCCCTAAAGTGAAGGCTTTTTTCCCAGCCCCCTTGTGAACACCCAACTGCCAGCATCCTTCCCAGTATGTCAACCATGAGAATAATCAGACCCACAACAGGACTGTTTAGTGTGTCCTGCCCTTCAGTCAGGACGGATTCCTTGAGCCTTCCAGGATAGAAGTGGAGTCCCTCTGCCCCCTCAGAAGGGGCTGTGACCCCTGGATCCTCAAGATACAGAACAGTAGGGAAAATTCATGCAAGCATGTTCTGTGTCAAGGTACAGACAATGAACCTGGGACTCTTGTGGGCACAAAACCTTGGGCTGCCTTTCTATCTGCCCCAATTCTGCAGATGTGAGATTTGTGAAAGATGTGGCTGCTTATTATATTAATGAAAGCTCTCCCCTCACCCTAAGGACTGAGTGAGAAAGATGCATGATGAGGCAGCTTTCTCCACTGAGTGCCATACAATAGAGATGATTCCAGCTCATTAGAACTTGCCCTCAAGGGCCAATCACACTTATAATTAATTGGAGAACTGAGACTATATATGAAAGACATTTCACAAATTCAAAAGTTGGTTAACATTAATAAGACAACTTCCACTTTAAAATGTCATTTCTGAAGTTAAAAAAAATAGGCTAATGAGTACATGGTGTTAAAACTGCTGCCTAGCCAGTTGAAAAAATATAAAGTAGACTTCTAATTTGGGTTAGGGAATCTTTCAAATGATGTTTAGGGACCTCAAGGGTTCCACTGGCAACCTGGTTCAATGTGAGGGCTCTAGGATGTGATACTGCTCAGGTTCTGCAGTGCTGGCGATTCCTCCAGCCACCCTTGATGGTGCAAAGGGTCACTAGGTCTGTATCTAGTAAAGTTTGGGTGTTTCTATGGATCCAGAAATCAAATAAGGATGCAAAATATATGCTTTAACTCATGTACTATTTCTCTAGTCCCTTAATTTTGACACTAAGCCAAATTCAATAAGGCAAAAATTGTAAGCACAACAACATGAAAATACCTATATTCTAAATTATCTACAAAAACTTATAAAGTTTATTTTGGAGAGTCAGTATTCTAGTACATAGATAAACATGGTAAAGTTTCCAAGGTGGTAGTACAAAAGACCTTTTAAATGATGGAATAGAGGGATTTAAATTTGATAAAATATGATATAGCCAAAATAACATGGAAAAGGAGTTCACATACATCTAATGAACAAAGGTTCATTAGCCTTAAAGAATATATATTGGACTGGTAAGATAGCACCAAAAGGTATGTCACTAAAATCATACCAATAAAGTTGATGCTTTGATAGAGACAATAAATCTTTTTTTTAGGGGGGGTCACACCCGGCAGTGCTCAGGGGTTACTCCTGGCTCCATGCTCAGAAATTGCTCCTGGCAGGCACGGGGGACCATATGGGGCACCGGGATTCGAACATATGACCTTTTGCATGAAAGGCAAACGCCTTACCTCCATGCTATCTCCCGGGACCCAGAGCCACTAATCTTAAAGAAACATTTTACCTAAGGTCTTACATCAAATAACATGCAAATTATAGTAACAAGACGCTCATTGAAAAACTTTTTGACACACCTAATCAGCAACAAAAAGAGAAACAAATATAAATGTTCCTCAGTGGAGAGGGCAGGTCATCAGCTGCAGCATACATGTCATGGAAGATCAAACCGCTCCTATCTCAACAAGGAAACCTCAAGAAGGCCACAGGCTAGATTCACAGCTTTGCTGCTAAGTACAGAAAACTGTTGCTGAAGAGTGTACCCAGAGGGATTTTATGTGCTTTACAAAATTTTTGTTATTGACCATAGTGATCTTCAGGAGGCTGTTGATAAGACATTTTTTATTCTTATGTATTTGCTTTAACTTTTAGAAATGATACATTACAAAAAATATTCTACCCCATTGTAATGTCTATCTTTCTTTTAGGGGTACTTAGGTCAGACAACGTACAGAACAGATCAATATCCACTTGATCTTAACTACCAAAAGTACAGAGTAAAATGAAAAAGTCTGGACTCCTAAGACAAACTCCCTGTTGCCAGATTCTGGACAAGATCTCTGCAATCAGAAGCACCAATTACAGTCAAGCTTCCCCTCATGAATTGAATCACTCCTCTACTCCATGACCATACACAAGAATCAGAGAGAACCATTTGACATGAAAGGAGCACCCATCATCTGTAACATCCATCCCCATATTTTTGAGTAGCACCGTTGAGGTTGAGGCTTAGAATCTCACAGATTCAAGACTCGGCGCCATTCAGATTCCAGTGCCATGCTTATGGATAAGTTATTCTACCTCTTTATGGATCCAGTTCCTAAGTTTTAAAATGGTGATAATATTATTCATGAAAGAGAGATTTTTAAGGGTTAAATAATAACAATTGTGCAAACACCAGAAGTCTATAATCTAGTCTGCCTACATCAAGATTATGTAGCTTATTAATGGGATTCCTCTATTGTAAGATTCCTATCTTCATTGAAAGAGGCATCAAATGATTGTTTAACTTTTAGGGAACCACATCAATAAACCCTAATATCAGAAATAGTAAGATGTTGAATCGAATCTGATGAAATATGGTATTTTTCTCAATCTTGTTCGAGACTACAATGGACAGAATCAGTCAGGCAGTGTGAAGTGTGAGACAGAGTGCAAAAGGAAAAAGTTACTGGAAACTGGCTATGAAAGAGTTCATTAGCTAGTATAGATTCACCATAATAAATGCATAGATGAAGGTGGTAGCAATAAATTCTGGAAATGGAGGGTTTTCACACAATACACTGGTTCATCCTATAAGAAAACCAGACACACATGTTAGAAAAACATTCAGATTGGATATTGGGCCAAGTGATTTACACACCAGTCTGTGCTCTACTGAATATTTAATAAGTAGATCTACCCATAGTCAAGAAACAAAGACAAGAAAATGCCATATTATCTATCCATTTGGAAAATACTGATAGGAATTAGTTCTACTGTTATTAAAGAAAAGGATGAAGGGGCCGGTGAGGTGATGCTAGAGGTAATGTGTCTACCTTGCAAGCACTAGCCAAGGAAGGACCGCAGTTTGACCTCCCGGCATCCCATATGGACCCCCAAGCCAGGAGCAATTTTTGAGAGCTTAGCCAGGTGTAACCCCTGAACATCAAATGGGTGTGGCTCCAAAAACCAAAAAAAAAAAAAAAAGAAAGAAAAGTATGAAACTACATGAGGTCTATAGGAAAACGTTACAAGAGGAAAATAGAGGATCGCCTGAAACAGAGAATAGCACTTTGCAAGATCCAGAAATAAATATTTTAGACTGGATTTCTGTGAATCCATGCCTGCCTAGTGAGGATGACTGTGAAGAACTGTGAGTCCTGTCTTTTCTTTGTGTTTATTTGTCCTCTCCTGTCGTCCGAACCTCGTGGAAGTGAGCCAAATCGGCTCCAAAAAAAAAAAAAAAAACCTCGCTCTCCCAGAGGTCCATTCTAGGGCGGAAACGCCCAGGAACACCTCATTAGAGTGAAAACTGGCAAGAAACGAGTACTTTGCAAAAGCAAGGGCCCCTGTTTGTGACGTCAGCCTGGGAATTCTGCAAATCCACGCCGGCCTAGTAAGGCTGACTGTGAAGAACTGTGAGTACTGTCTTTTCTTTGTGTTTATTTGTCTTCTCCTGTCGTCAAGACCTCGTGGGAGTGGGCTGAAAAGAGGCTGCAGAAGAGCACTCTTTCTAAGGAAAGAACATCATCGCAACAAGAAGAGAAAAAAATCACACTAAGGACTTGCTGGATCACTGAAGCCCAGCTTTACTCTCTGGACAGTCTTCCCTGCTGTGTGCCTAGGCCCAAGATTTGATCCTTTGAGAGGCCTCATCCACGGAAGACTCCACTCCCTGGTAGGCAAATCCACACACCCGGAAAGGGCGGAGTGTGGCTGCGCACATCATTTACCCAATGAATACCACCGCAACACGTAGAAAAGCACACAATACTAGTGTGACAATGGGGAAACAACGAAAGCCAGCGTCAGACATAGAGAATGAAGATGACAATTCTGATAACCAGATAATGACCAACGAACTAATCAATCTCTCAGATAAGGACTTTAGAAAAGCAATATGGAAGATGCTGGAAGAACTCAAAGAAACCATGGACCGAATTGAAGAGAACACTAATAAGAACCAAGAAAATATGATGACAGAAATCACAAAACTCCAAACTGAAATAGCATGTCAACTAACAGACCTGAAAAACTCAGTAAATGACTTGAATGGTAAAATGGATGATCTCAACACCAGGGTAGAAGACGCTGAGAATAGAATTGGTTCTATGGAAGATGAGATAAATAACAATTCCATACAGCAGGAGAGATTGGGAAAAAAACTTAAAACAAACAAACAGACAATGGAAAAATAGTCAAAGAATGGGAACAGATGAAAATAGAAGTCTATGATAAGATCAACAGAAACAACTTAAGAATCATTGGAGTCCCAGAGACACAGGAAGAAATTTTCCAGGAAGAATCAATGGTCAAGAACATCATTAAAGAGAAACTTCCAGAACTAAAGAATATATGTGATCAAATCTTGCATACCCGAAGAGTACCAACCAAAAGAAACCCCAACAAAATACCCCAAGACACATCTTAGTCACAAAGACGAATCCCACAGATAGAGACATAATTCTGCAAACAACAAGATCAAAAAAGGAAATTACATTCAAGGGAGCATCCCTGAGAGTTACAGCAGACCTGTCACCTGAAACACTCAAGGCCAGAAAGCAGAGGTGGCATATTATGACAAGACTGAATGAAATGAATGGTTCACCTAGAATACTGTACCCAGCAAAACTCACTTTCCGCTTTGACGGAAGAATACATGGTTTCGCAGACAAAAAACAGCTCAGAAACTTTACAGACTCAAACCCACACTTAAGAGAAAAACTGAAAGACCTAGTTTAAGACAAGACTAACCAAAAGAAACACCAAATTTCGATATAAAGATGGCATCAAATCCCAGGACAATTCTTTCTCTCAATGTCAATGGACTAAATGCACCAGTTAAGAGACACAGAGTGGCTAAATGGATCAAAACACTCAATCCAACTTTCTGCTGTCTACAAGAAACGCACCTGAATAGACAGAGCAAACATAGACTCAAAATAAAAGACTGGAGGAAAATTATCTAAGCAAACAACACCCTTAAAAAAGCTGGAGTGGCCATACAAATATCAGATGATGAAAACTTTATACTCAGGAAGGTTGTAAGGGACAAAGATGGACATTATATATTAATCAAGGGGTATGTAGAGCAGGAAGAAATCACTCTTATAAACATATATGCACCTAATGAGGGACAAGCAAAATACTTTTTTTTTTGGTTTTTGGGTCACACCTGGCAGTGCTCAGGGGTTACTCCTGGCTCCATGCTCAGAAATTGCTCCTGGCAGGCACAGGGGACCATATGGGGCACCGGGATTCGAACCGATGACCTTTTGCATGAAAGGCAAACGCCTTACCTCCATGCTATCTCCCAGATCCCCCAGAAAAATACTTAATACAATTGTTGACAAAGCTGAAAAATAACATCAACAACAACACAATGATTGTGGGGGACCTCAACACAGCTTTGTCAACAATGGATAGGTCAACCAGACTGAAACCCAAAAGAACATAATGGACCTGAGGAGAGAAATGAAAGAAAGAGGCCTAGTGGATATATATATAGGACACTCCATCTCCAAAAACCTGGATACACATTCTTCTCCAATGTACATGGGACATTCTCCAGGATAGACTACATGCTGGCACATAAAACGTATCTTCATAATATCAAGAGGATAGAAATTTTGCAGACTACCTTTGCTGACCACAAGGCTCTGAAATTATTTGTGAATTCCAATGGAACAAAGAAGAAAAACTCTATCACCTGGAAGTTAAACAGCCTCATAATTAATAACCAGTGGGTCCGAGATGAAATCAAAAAGGAAATCAAAAGATTCCTGGAAACAAATGATAATGAAGACACAAACTATCAGAACATATGGGGCACAGCAAAAGCAGTACTGAGAGGAAAATTTATAGCTTTGCAAGCACACATCAGGAAGGAAGAAGGGGCTTACCTGAGTAACTTAATGACGCAGCTTATAGAACTAGAAATTGCTCAACAAAAGGACCCAAAAATAGGGAGGCAGAAGGAAATAACAAAGCTGAGAGCAGAAATCAATGAAGTGGAAACCCAAAAAAACAATCAGAAAGATCAACGAAAGCAGAAGTTGGTTCTTTGAAAAAATAAACAAGATTGATAGACCACTGGCAAAACTAACAAAGAAACAGAGAGAAGAAACTTGACAACTCATATTAGGAAGGAAAAAGGAGAGATCACAACTGATATGGCAGAGATTCAATGGGTAATCAGAAACTACTTTGAAAAGCTCTACGCCACTAAAAATGAGAACCTGGAAGAAATGGATAAATTCTTGGACACTTACAATCTTCCACGGTTGAAGGAAGAGGATGTAGCATATCTAAACACCCCGATCACTATGGATGAAATTAAATCGGTAATCAAATGTCTGCCCAAAAACAAAAGCCCAGGCCCAGATGGATTCACTAATGAATTCTTTCAAACTTTCCAGAAGGAACTACTACCAATCCTGGCAAGACTCTTTCATGAAATCGAAAAAAACAGAAACACTTCCAAATACCTTTTATGAAGC
>PVKC010021196.1:0-18271 GCA_004027635.1 Crocidura indochinensis | reverse complement strand
CCCGAAATCCCTGCCTCAGGATCACTCCACTCAAAAGCAAATAAGGGTTGACTGGCTGGATGTGGGGATAGACAGAAGAAAGCATCCCTTAAGTCCAATACGGTATACCATACTCTCTCAGGACTTAGGGTGCTGAGGAGATTGTATGGGTTAGGCACAGTGGGATGAATGACTTCCACTTGGCTGTTAACTGCCCTTAGGTCCTGTACTAGCCGATAGTCCCCAGTTCCAGGCTTTTTAACTGGAAGCAGTGGAGTATTCCAGGCTGACTGGGGGACCATATGGGGCACCGGGATTCGAACCGATGACCTTATGCATGAAAGGCAAACGCCTTACCTCCATGCTATCTCCCGGGCCCCCAACGGAAGTCTCTTTTGAGGAGGATGATGTCAGAGCCTTGGTAGTATCTTCCCTGGTAGAGGATTGCTTCCAAATGTTGCTGTAAAAAACCTTGGATATTTCGTAGATAGCTTGCCTGGTTCCAGCGTGAATGGAGGATGCCCATTCTTCTGAGGCCTGTGCAGGTCATTGTATCAATGCTCAGGGTGTAAGGTCCCATTGCACTAGGATTTGTGTGTTCCTAGCTCTATTAGATAACAACTGATCTGTATGTATAGTATTTTCCCATTTTAATGTGTATATGCAAACAAAGATCAATGACATATAGCATTGTCGGTGCATATGGAGGCCATAGGAACAGAGCAACAATCCCCATGACATAGTTCACTCATAAGCACTAAACTGAGGGACACTTCCACCAACACTCCTTATTAAACAGTTCATAAAGAAAAGACAAGATAAAAGTGGATAGAGACATCATGGTAGAAGAAGATATAGAGAGAGTTATAGCTGTTAAAGAAAATACACATAAAATATTCAAAAGATGTAGGTGTCCATTTTATGTCCTTTGAAACAGTTTTGGGATTGTTAGATCCACTTTGGTCTATGATTAGAAGTATCTGGTACTGAAGTTAATAAAGGTAAATGTGAGGTACTGATGTTTGGGATGAGTGTATGTTCGCAGGGGGCGCTAGCCCCCGTGTGGTTTGGACATGTAGACAGGTATGAAATTGCCAGTGACAGCCTGAGTACAGCTGAGCAGCTATCTGCCACCCCCAGTTAAGCTTCTACAAGTGCAAAAAGGCCTCTGGCACATACAGAGGTCTGAGAAAACCCTTGCTGGCCTAGACTCCCACTCCCAGGAAGGAAGGAGCTGGCGTGGAAGTGGGGCAAACCCAGGGTGCCCCATAAGCTCCTCCCAGGAACCCACCTGGAGATCCGGAGGAAAGAGGAAGAGGGGGCAGGAGGACCCAGTCCCTGACTCCCGACCCTGAGCCGGGCTAAGAGGGCCCCAGCACATATGGAGGTCTGCCAGAGGCCCAGGCCCGAGTTGGCCAAGAATCCCGCCCCCAGGAAGGGAAGGTGGGCCTGGAGTACGGGAGATTGAGCCCCACCCCTAAGCTAGCCTCTGGAGCCAGCCTGGAAATGGGAAAAACCCAGGGTGCCCATAAGCTCCTCCCAGGAACCCACCTGGAGATCCGGAGGAAAGAGGAAGAGGGGGTAGGGGGACCCAGTCCCTGCCCCCTGCCCCTGAGCTGGGCTAAGAGGGCCCCGGCACATATGGAGGTCTGCCAGAGGCCCAGGCCCGTTTCGGCTGAGAATCCTGTCCCCAGGAAGGGAGGCTGGGTCTCCCAGACCCGAAGGATGGAAGATTGAGCCCCATCCCTAAGCCAGCCTCTGGAGTCAACCTGGATGTGGGGCAAACCCAGGGTGCCCCATAAGCTCCTCGCAGGAACCCACCTGGAGATCCGGAGGAAAGAGGAAGAGGGGGGCAGGGTGACCCAGTCCCTGCCCCCTGACCATGAGCCGGGCTAAGAGGGCCCTGGCACATATGGAGGTCTACCAGAGGCCCAGGCCCCACCACTGCATTTTTCTGATGACAACTCATCAATGTATGTAAACTCCGGGATGGGGTGCAGATAAAAGATTAGAACACAAAATGTGTGCTTTTAAAGAAATTACAGGTCTTTCCAGCAGGATAATGGGAGGGAGCTTCTCCTGAAAAATCAAATAATGCTTACTAAAGGAACTCACTGAGTGGTAATATACATTCTATTTCCTACTTTGGAATCAGCAGCACTATTTTTCAGAATCAAAATCTAACAAAAAAATTGTCCTGAGCCTTGCTTTGCTGATAAAAGTAGAAATCAATTCCAAATAGGGCACAAGGTGCAGTTTCTTATTCTGTAAGCAAACCCATTTGAGAGGCCCAGACAGTTGAGCAATAGCACCTCTAGGGAAATGAGTGGTTGAAAAATTAAAAGCCAAACTTTCTCTCCAGTTATGAGCCAAGAAAATAGGACTTTTGGAGCCAGTTCATGAAAAAAATCTAATTCCTATTGGGCCTTTTGTGATAAACACCTGGGTCTATTTATGTTAATATTTCCTTACTAAATAAGTTGCTGAGTTCTGAGTTTGGAATACCAAGGGAAGGGCAAATCCAATTTATATCACCTAAGAGTTTTTTGTTTTTGGGCTACACCCAGCTGTCCTCGGGGGTTACTCCTGACTTTGCGCTCAGAAATCACTCCTGTCAGGTACAAGGGATCATATCAGATGTTTGAAATTGAACTCAGCTCTATCTTGGGTTGTCCATGTGCAAGGCAAATGCCCTATCTCTCTGGCCCCACCTAAGAGTTTTTGAAAGTTGTTAAGAATCCTTATTTTTCCTAATAAATAGAAATATTTTGGGGACACACAGAAGTACACATAAATCCTAAACCCAAGTATTGAAATGGAGGTAAAAATCTAGATTTTTTTCCCTCTGGCTTATGTTAAATCAGCTCCCTGCAAGAAGCTGATGACAAATTCATAAGCACATTTCAATTTCTTGTGAGTCTAAATTGATAGTAAGATGTCATCCATGTGGGCCCAAAGAGAGAGCACTGCCTTGCAAGCAGCCGATCCAGGACCAAATGTGGTTGGTTCAAATCCCAGTGTTCCATATCGTCCTCTGTGTGTGCCAGGAGCTATTTCTCAGCAGACAGTCAGGAGTAACCCCTGAGCACCGCTGGTTGTGGCCCAAAAACCAAAAAAAAAAAAGATGTCATCCATGTAATGCACCAAATATCCTCATGGAAACATTTAATGAGCTGGATGTAAAACCACACAGCACCAAATGACACATGGTGCATGAATTCACCATGCACTGAGGCAAAACCATCTATTGAAATTGCTTCATAAGGTCCATGTTATTAAGAGAAGAAACTAAAAGGCAAGTTTTTGTCTTTTGGATATATGTGTGTGTGTGTGTATATATATATATATATATATATATATATATATATATATATATATATATATTATAAAAAACAGTTCTTTAAGTCAATTACTATCAAAGATCAGTCTCTTGGAATAGTTACCAGTGAAGTTAAGCCATCTGCACCTTGCCCATTAAAACCATCTAATAATTTATAGACATTAAATCAGTTAAAACTCTCCAGACATCAGATGGTTGTTTAGTAATAAAGTCTAAAATTTTTCGATTAAAAAAAGAAATTTCATTGTGTCCCAGTCTCAACTATTCATTGACTAAGTTTCTAAATGTCTCTAACTTTGTTCTGTGGAAGGGCCACTAGGTAATCCAGATTGGAATTAATTAATGATTTAATGTGAATTAAATGGGTGCCTTAACCCAGTACCCCCAATTTAAAAGGTGAAAGTACTGAATGAATATACTCAGAGGTGTTTTGGTGAGAATTATGATATTCTGCTCCTCATTGCTTATGCAAATCACATCACCATACGTCCAAAGAAAACAGAGCTACATAATTGCCTGTTGATTTTCTGGTCCTACACATTTCAAATACCTAGTGCTCTGGATTTTTTTACTTCTGACACCAACTACCCCAATGCATTCTGATTTTACAGGCATAACATAAAAAGGCAATAAAATTTGACCTATATTTTTGCCTCTTTAATAGGTCCAGACTATGGATACTGAAACAAGAACTATTATTTCCCCTATATGGTCAGAATTTATAATTCCCCAGTGAATTACTAGTCCTTTGAGTGGTAAACTGCTTCTTCCTAAAATCATCACCACAGTCCCTTAAGGGAGTTATGCTGTTATGCCAGAACTAATCTTATAACGGCACTGAGCTGGAATGATGGTAAAATCCTCCAGGCAGGACATATCTAAACCACATCTTCCTGAAGTGGTAAGCTTTAATTAGCTTATATTGTGGAGTACTCTTGGTCTGGACTGGAAAGCTAAAATATTGATGAAAAGGTTCTCTGATTTTGAGGGGGCAGGGAATGACCCCTGACCCAGTTTCTCAAGATGGGTTGACTAAGTCTAGGTCCTGAGTGGGTGGGTTATTGAGTAAGAACAAAAAGAGATTGTGACCTGCATTGTTTTTGTAAAAGCCTCATTTGCCCCCACTTAAAGCATATAACCTGAACTTATGAGACAGGCTTTAGATGCCTCCTCTGATTGCTGGGGAGACAATTAGTTACTGGACAATAGTCACTTGCCCAATGAAATCCCTTGCCACACCACCTGTCAAGGACCAGATGGTTTCCTTGGGTGAAAGCCATTGATCTAATTTCCTGTAGTTTGCCTCTGAACATTGTATGTTGTTAGAGGTGCTATAGTGGGAGGTGGAAAAGAATATTCGTAAATCCTAGCATTTCTATAAGCAAACAGAAATCCCATGACATATTCTCTCTCCCTAATTGAACCTAAGATAGTCTGACAATATTAATTGGCATAGTCAAAGGTTAAGATTTAATCAAGAGATTTTGAATGTCGGTATTTCTAAACTTTTAATCGACTTTCTTAAATTCCCCACAAATTCTGCATATGTCTCCATAGATCTCTGAATAATCTTTGTATAGCTACCCTTGAACTCAGTATCTGACTCAATATTTTCCCAAGCCATCAATGCAAGTTGATTGACAACTTTAAAACAATATGGGGTAGTCTTTCTTGCCTATTTACTTCTGTGTACTGCCCTCCACATATCAGCATTTTATAAGACAACGTGACTCCTGAAACTCTCCTTCCAGAGAGATCTAGACTATTAGTTTTACTCATAGAATTGAAATATTGAGAAGCATTCAAACAGGTCTTTGCTACAGTGTTAAAGTCCTGTAGGGTTCAACATTTAGTTGAATACACAAAATGAAGAAAGAGGAGCATACTCTGAGCATGCTTTCTTAAATCAACCAAGGTAATCCATATTCAAAACTGTATATTTCAAATTTTATTATTTTATGATGGAAGAATTTGTTTCTGACACTGTTATTATTAATTTCACTAAGAACTATTCATTGTGGAGTTTGCAGGTTTATTCCACACTCTTTAAAATGCTGAGGTAGAGGTTGGGTGGGTGAGAATCCTACCGATCCACCTTCTGATTGGTCATTTATAGATCATTTGATTCACTTTGTAAGTTAATATCCCCAAGAGAAACTGCTAGAGCAGTGGTCGGCAAGCTTTTCTTTCAACTGAGCCAAATCTCACCAAAACCACGATTGAAATTTATTTTGAGTGCCACATTTTTTTTTTGTTCTTGTCTATTTGTTTGTTTTTGGCAGCGCTCAGGGGTTACTCCTGACTATGCTCAGAAATCGCTCCTGGCAGGCTCAGGGGACCATATGGGATGCAGGAATTTGAACCACCTAACTTCTGCATGAGAGGCAAATGCCTTACCTCCATGCTATCTCTCTGGCCCAAGAGACACATTTTTAAAACCGAAAATATGTTTATAATATGCCTTTATGATGTCTTGTGCTTCTTGTAGTTCTGTTGTAATCACTCCCATTTTATTTGTGATCCAATTTATTTGAATGATTTCCCATTTTTTCTTTGTGTTTATAGTGGTTTGTCTATCTTGTTTATTCTTTTGAAAAACCAGCTCCTTGTCTCAGTGATTCTTTGTATTGTTTTCTTTGTTTTCTATTTTGTTTATTTCTGCTCTGGTTTTCATTATTTCGTGTCTTCTACCTGTGTTTGGGTCTTTGCTGCTGATTTTCCAGATCCTTAACACCTTAAGCTGTTGATTTTGTTATTTTCCTCTTTCCTGACATAGGCCTGTATTGCTAGGAGTTTTCCCCCTAATTGCTGCTTTTGCTATGTCCCACAGATTTTGACAATTTGTTTCTTAATTATCATTCATCTCACAGAATCTTTTATTCTTCCTTGATTTCCTCTTTGATCCAGCTGTTTTAGAGCAGCATGTTGTTTACTCTCTAGCTGTTGGATTTTCTCCACACCTACTTTTACAGTAAATATTGTTTTGTTTGTTTGTTTTTGCTTTGTAATATGATAGGGTGCTTCTTATAGTCCTTATATTTGTGACTTTGTGCAAGTTAGATTTATATCCTAAGGCATGGTCTATTCTAGTAAACGTTGATTGTACACTTGAGAAGAATGTGTAATTTCCTTTCCGAGGATAGAGGCCCTGTATAAGTTCATTAATCCTAGTTCTAGTTTCTCATTTAGGGTTCTTATGTCTTTGCTAGTTTTCTGCCTAGCAGAAATGTCTAGTGGTGATAATGGTGTAGTGAATATGTCTAGTGGTGATAATGATTATTGAAATCTGCTACTACTATCACATTTCCTTCCATATGTTTCTCTAAGTTTGTGATCAAACGCCTTACATATTATTGGCTCTACATTTGTGCATAAATGTTTTTCAGAGTTAGTACTTCTTGGTTTAATGTTCCCCTAATTAATAAGTAGTGATTCTCTTTGTTCCTGAGCACTTTCTTGAGGTTAAATGCAATTTGGTCTGATATTAGAATGTTGTCTTGGGACTGAAGAGATAGCATAGCAGTAAAGCATTTGCCTTGCATGTGGCCAACCTGGGACAGACCTAGTTTGGTTCCTGTCATTACATATGATTCCCTGAGCTTTCCAGGAGTGATTTCTGAGTGCAGAGCCAGGAGTAACCCCTGAACATCACTGGGTGTGGCCCCCAAACCAAACAATTAATAAGTAAATTGCTAAAAATAATTAAAAGAATGGCTGTCCCAGCTTTTTGTTGTTGTTGTTGTTGTTCATTGGCTTGAATAATTGATTTTTATCCTTTTATTATAATCCTGATTTTTTGATGTGTTTCTTGCTGGCAGCAGATGTCCGCTTCTTCTTTTTCAATTCAACCGTCTACTATGTGTCTTTTAATGGGGGAGTTTGGTCCATTGACATTTAAGGATATTATTCACAAAGAAGGTTGTTGTGCTGTTATATTGTGTAGGATTGTTGTTTCAATTGGGTGTTTACTTTGTGTGAGTGATCTTTGTTGAATTCATTTTAGAGTTGGTTTGGTTAGTACAAATTTTGTGAGTTCTTTTTTTTTTTTTTGTCTGAGTATGTTTTTAGTCCTCACTCCCATGTAAATGAGATTTTTTTCTGGGCAATGGTCTCTAGGTTGGAAGTATCATTCATTTAGTAGTTTAAATATGCCATTTACTGTCTTATTGCCTGAATTGTTTTAAATAGAAGATTTTGTTTAATTCTAATGTTCCTTCCTTTGTATTTGAGGTTTTATCCCTTATTCTTTTTAAGACTTCATCTCTCCTTTGTTTTTTACTTTGGATTAATATATATCTTGGTGTTGATATATTAGGGTCTATTTTATTTGGAACTCTTTTCACCTCTTTGGTTTGTACCTCTTTCCAGAGGGTGGGAAATTTTTCTGCTATTATTTCTCTCACTACTTTTTCTTCCCTTTTTCCATTTTCCTTCCCTTTTGATATTCCTATAAGTCACAGATTATTTCTTTTATCTTTGTTCATTGAGAATCTTACATTTTCTTCCAATATTTTGTCTCTCATTTCTTTATTGATTTCTTTGTAATTGCTGGCTTGCATATTTTTTTTGTTTTTTGGGGGGGGAGGGGTCACACCTGGCAGCGCCCAAGGGTTACTCCTGGCTCTATGCTCAGAAATAGCTCCTGATAGACTCAGGGATGCCTGGATTCAAACCACTGACCTTCTGCATGCAAGGCAAATACCTTACCTCCATGTTATCTCTCCGGTCCTGCTGGCTTGCATTTTATCTTCAAGTTCATTATGTCATTCTCTACGTGTGTAATTCTGCTACTGTGGCTTGCTAGCATGCTCCTTAGTTTTCTTAGATCTGTTTGTATGGATTCTCTCATTTTCTGATAGAATTTTTCTTTCAGTTGAATGAATTGTTTAATTATAATTTCTTAATTTATTTGGTTAGTAATTCTTTGAATTCTATTGCTAAGAAATTAAAAGCTGATTTTTTTGTACTCACCTATTAAGTTCATGGAATTTGGAGGACTTGGAAACCTGTTAGAATTTCTCTCCATATCTCCAGCTGCTGATGTCTTTCTTGGTTTCCCCATTTTTCTGTGCATAGGGTGCATTGCAGTGCTGGAATTTTAGGCTAAATTTTTTGTTTGTTTGTTTTTAAAGTGATCTGTGTTAGTGGCAGAGCTTTTCTGAACTGCAGTGCCTAAGGTGGGGTGATTGAAGAGGCTGCTTGTGCATGGAGCTGAACCCTGTTGGAGGGTCCCCTGCTTTCCACCCTCACCTGTGATGGTAAGAGACCTATAACGCCCTTAAGCACCTAAGGAAGGGTGATGGCAACAAAGAGATAGCTTGCACAAGGAGGCTGAGCCCTACCCTAGGGTCCCCTGCCTTCTACCCTCACCTGTGGTGGCCAGAGACCTCTTCCACCTACCTTCTTTTGAAGAACAGAACAGGGTAAGGGGCAGTCCTTTCTGTGGCTTTCCTGTGTATAAAGGACTGACCCTCAGAGATCCCAGAATCTGCCCCAAAGATTTAACAAGAGCTGACTATGCCCCACACTTGGTACTTCTTGCTGATTTGTGCTGCACTGAATGCCACATAAATACACATTCAGCTCAGGGAATGTCCTGGCTCCTCTGGCCTCTGGGAGTGCTGCCCACTGGGTGAGCTTTCATAGGTGCTGGAGAGTTTAAACATGCTGACTTGAGTACTGCCTGTCTCCTGATAGGTCATTCATTTGCATACCAGAGCTGGCTGCAAAATCATAGAACTTACAAGATCATTGCAGACACATAGTTTCTGGGGAAATCAAATTTTCTAATTTGGATGTTATTACCTCGTGAACAGTGTGTTTTCTTCATCTTTTTTATCTTCTAGTCTTTGGTGGATTCATCCTTGGAATCCAGATACCTCTCCAATTTTTTTCAATTTGTTATTGAGACCTTGTGAATTACAAGTCTTTCACAGTTGTATTTCAGGTATGTAGTGGCAGTGAGTTAGGGCCATTCCCACCACCAGTGCTGAACTTCATTCACCATAGTTCCCAACAAGTATCCCGTACTTCCACTCTAGCCCCCTAGATTGCTAGTGTAAAAGATCCATTTTGTGTATAATTTGTTATAGTTTGGGTCTCTTGATTCTACTGTCTTTGACATTAGTTTGTGTATCTAGGGCTGGCCATTTTTTATTTGCACTCAGTGCTCCTGAGACCTCTTGGCCCTTGGGTCCCATCCACTTTTTTTTCTCAGTTTGTAGGAAGATATAGAAATATGAGGCAAATCTAGAAGGACTCCTCTCAGTTTTTGCTTATTTGGCTCCCCCCCTTTTTCTCTCCTTATTCTGCCTCACAAATTGTGAGGAAATAATGGAGGGTACCAAGACCAAACTTTGTATAAACATTGAGTAGAAATAAAATATGATCAGACTTAAACACCAAATCCAAATCCAATGACAACAGAATTGATACCCAATCTACAATAAGCTAGACACAGAGGAGATCACTTACACTAGTAAACTGGGGAGCTATGGAGAGGAATATGGGATGCATGCTGGAAACAGGGGTAGAGGGAGGTCATTGGTGGTGGGAATGCCCCTGATTCAATGTCACTTTGTACCTAAGTATTACTGTGAATGATTTGTAATCCATTGTGGTCAAAAAAAAAGAGAGAAATATGAGGCAGAACAAGATGATTCATGGTTTATGGTTCTGTAAAAAAAGGTGGGGACCCCTATATAGAATCTATAAATATAAATTAAATTAAAAGAAGAAAAAAGGTAAAAGGGGTCAGATGTAGCAAGATTTTTGCTTTTGTTTTTGTATAGGCACAGTAAATGTTGGGGAAATTAAAAAGAACATTTTTTTTTGCCAAAGACATACAGGGTGTTTCTACTCTTCAAGTATAAGGCCATGAGACCAACTACAGGCTTTTGGCATGTTAGTTGTCAAATGTTTAGGTTGGGATATGGGGTTAGGAGTTGGATGGTCAATGTCCAATCACCTGAGGTCTAAGTCAAGTTCCTATGATAATTGTTCAGGGTTGAAGATACCCCTGCATTATAAAATTCATGGGTTCTTATACTTGTTATATAAGAACTTGTTTCTATAGATAAGATTTCCCTGTTTTAGTGTGCCTATGCAGAAAAACAATGCCCTATTATATTATTGGTGCATTTGGAGGTAAAAATAACAAGCTATATAGTCTCTGTGGCCTGGTTTTGACCTGAGTTCTTATAACAAGCAAAATTTTTCTACTAGAATTTCCTACTTAGCATAACCAAAACAAACTAAAAGAGAAAATGGAGAAGATGTGGCTAACTCTACATATGGAAATAAATACTAAGAGTAATAACTATTAAGGACGTAAACATACAAAGAAAATATAGTTATTTCCATTAAGTCTTTTGAGATAGTAAGAGAAGGGATAAGATCCAGGGCATATTTTCATCTCCACTGTAGACTTGTTGTATCTGAAAATTGATTTGCAGCAGTGAGGAATTAGGTATGGACACTCCAATTGTATGGTGAAAATCAATGCTTGATCATGTCAAACTGCTCTTTAATTGTTTATGTAGTAACTTAAGTTTCAGATAGAAAGTGTGTTTTTGATTCAAGTTTTCTAAAATAAAACTTTTACACATTTAAAAGCTTAAAATTTTGTTCTGCTGTTTAAAGCACACAGAGCTCTACTGTGTGTTATTCATTAGTTTATTCATTTGAAAATATTAAAACGGAATGGAATATTTTATTTTATTTGGTTAGTTTCTGGAGTGGGGTGATGGGTCACTATTGGCACTAGAGTTGACTCCTTGTCCTGTGCTCCCAGTAGGGCTCAGGGAAACCCATGAGCTTGAGGGGATCAAATCCAAGTCATCAGTTTCCATGGCAAGCAACTTACTGCTGTATCACCACTGTGATCTAATGAATGTCTCATCAGAGGGCCCACTGAGAAGCCATTCCTCAGCATGGATGAATGGTCAACATTTCTAATAAGTGAGGGTGTTATTTCTTATGCTTAGTAACATTTATTTGGCATAATATGAATCTCCCTTCTGCTGTATTAAATGTGTGTATATTAGGTCTTTACTTCCAAACATAAAGATTTATAAAGGCAAATATAGCCTTGATTAAATTTCTACTTACCTGGAAAAATCAGCACCAGAAGATATTTAAAATAAATTTCTTTCCTTGTTGTCTTCTAAAATGCCCTGCAGTTTTAAACAGAAAGGAATGTTCTGCTTTTGGGACATTTGTAAAGGACTTGGAGTAGTTACTAACTAATTCCTGCCTCTGAATTTACATCCAAAGTTTTAGCCAGGAAATAGCATTGGGCTGTTGAGAAAACCTTTACCAGCTACAGATTTGCATCTCTTTCTTCTAAAAATCATTTCTTAGTCAGACCTTAGAAAGTTAGTTATTAGCTTCCTCTCTCTCTGGAACTGGAAGCCTTGGCAGCATGGGAACTAGTATGGCACCAGGCCAAAGGTTCTTCTGCCAAGCCTAGTGGATACTATGGGGCTTGGCCTCCCTGCCAACAGCCTTCCTTCTCCTTCCTCCCAGAACTCCAGGACTTCCCTGGGCCCTGGCGAAGTGGGTCCCAGGGAGCAGCTTAAAGGGGACCCCAGGCTTTCCCAAAGCCCCACCCTGCACAAGTAGGGCTGTCTTGGGAAATTAATTAGCAACTTTCCTCCCACCAACGTCCATTTCTAAACCATGTGGAGGCTAGCACCCCCTTGCGTAATTTATAGGCAGTTTAATAGGATGCCATAGGGCAGGGGTGATGAACACATGGCTCTCAAGCTGTATGCAGCATCCGACCAAAATGAATGTGGCTCTTTGTCTCTTATCATTATTCTGTATACTGTGGTTCTTTGCCAAGTTTGGATATTGTTCTTAGGAGGAATCACTGAGGAGAAATCTCCCAGTTTGCAGTCCTGCCCTCAGGCTGTGTCATTCAATTCCTCGGAAACAACTGCATGGGCCAGCAAGCAGGGGGACCCATGTGTCACATGTTGGGTCACATCTTGCCGTTAGTTCTTAGTGTGAAGGACGCACCACACCTTCACCATCACTGCAGGATTTTTACCCTCACTCAAAATGGCAAAATGCAATATGTGTTTAATATATTATTGTTAAAAATTTTATGCTATTGTGTGAGTGTTTGTCTGTTTTGGCAGGTCACTCGTGGTGTGGCTCTCTGACTCTTACAGTTTAAAATTTTGGTTCTTTGTGTTGAACTTGTTTGCCACCCCTGCCATAGGGTATCATCTATGTTTACAATATAAATAATGTCTACATTGTATAATTTCCTTACCCCATTGGCTCATAACCTTACTGGCTCATTTATAGTCCTTTACTCTCACCCCATTGCCTATTACCCCACATTTAAACATTTTACCCTGGGATCTTTGCTCCTTATGAAGCAGATTATTATCCACACTCAAGCCAGCTTCCAGCCAGTCCTAAAGTGAAAAACTAGAATCTCCCACTGAGAAAAAAATCATATTCTCTAGTCCTATTAATCTATTCCCAGTGGCCTCTTGTCCTCCATCTTCCTTCACTGTGTACCTGTACACATACTCAGTTTCTGAGAAACCTCGACTCATAGACAATTCCTAATATGGGACTGCTGGGATCCTTTGCAGCCTCCAGGTGGCCAAATCACAGACCAACATCCAGCTTCAAAACCCTTCCCCCCACTATTTCTAAGGACATAAAAGGAACATGTGTATCTCCTTTGTATATCTAGCTGTATTCTCTTAACATCCGTAACTCTTTTAGAATATCCTCATATATAGTGACAATTTTGCCCACTGTTTTTGTTTGTTTGTTTCCCCCCATTTGGTATTTGTTCAATAAGAAATTCTGGTAGAAGAATCTCTCTGTATAGAATTCATGTTAGAACCAAGTTACAGGGAATGTTGGACTTGTTCCCTCGACCTCCAGATGTACCAATAATACCTTGTGGGATTGCTCCTCTTTTGCATAGGTGCAAAATGGGAAAATATTACATTATGCAAACAAGTTCTTATCTAATAGAGTTGAGAGCACAAATTTTGTAATGCAGCTAGGCCTTATACCCTGAACATTGGCATAATAACTTGATTCAGGCCTCAGAAGAATGAGCATTGCCTATACACTCATGAACCATGGATACCATCTATGGAAACAACTACAATTTTCTATAACATTACCAGGAATTAAAACTCTACCAGGGAAGACCCTGCCACTGCTCTGACATTGACTTACTCCAAAAAAGTGGTCTCTTAACACCCAGATGACTTATCAACAGCAACAAACTGCTTTCAGGGCAGGTGTCTCCTCATCTTATGGTGAAGTGAAACTAAAGGATGCTCCACATCAACCTGACTCAATGAAAGAAATGCACAGAAATCAGAATCTTTAACTACAGGAACCTGGCACCAGCAACAGCTAATGTGCAAAAAAGTTTTGCCGGGACCACAGAGAATGACTCAGGGGTTGGGCAGCCTGGTATGCTTGGAATCAGAGTCAATCTTATGCCAGAAAACTTCAGGGGTGAGGCCTCCTTGTAATTAGGCCCAAGGCTTTTTTTCCATTTTCCCCATATTTTGCTGGGTCTATGCAAACAATAGCAATTGGCACTCTCAAAACATTACTACTATATATTTTTTAACACTTAGCCTTTAAGAAAGAAACAAAAACAGCTTACTAAACTTAAAAATATTTAACTGTAGTAAAATGCCTGTCTCTAATTCAGGCAGGAAATGGGAAGGGTGAGGGGCATTGGTGGTGGGAATGTTGCACTGATGAAGGGGGGTATTTGATTTATGATTGAAACCCAACTACAATCATGTCTGTAATCATGGTGCTTAAATAAAGAATTTATATTTTTTAAAAGTTAGTTATATGTATTAGCCCCTAAAACAAAACCTATTACCTTATAAAAAAGGGAGTTTGATGGGAAAACCTGATCCTTGAAAAATCTCATAATCTACATCAGTATTGGCATCCAAGGCCTAGCGGGACAGGAACTTCTTTGAGATGTTAAAATTTATCTTCTCTTTTTAACTCTGAATTCTTACTTGAAATCTATCTAGTCACCAGGTCTGCATACCACTCAGGGACATGTGAATTGTTTTGTAGAAGCTTCCATTTACAAGAGCAATAAGCTGTAATTCAACATTGGAGAGCACTTTTTTTTTCATACCATAGAGAAAACCGTGCCTGGAAAAGTCCCCCATTTATACCTCTACTTCTTCCCATTAAAGTCAGAAAGTCTGTTCTCTCACATAACATTGTGTGGTCCCTCATTTCTTCATATTGTGCTGTTCATGCTCCCACTTTCCTGGAGATAATCAAAGAAGTTTTCTAACATAATTGGATGAAAGCTAGCTGCAGCACTCCTGTTCTATTTTTCTCACCTCTAAGCTTCTTGGCTATTGTCTTATTGAAGAAAAATTGAATAGTGTTTGAAAGATTAGTTTATAGTTTTAGAGATGAGGAAAAACAGGCTTCGATTTTAACCATTGGTATTCTTTTTCCTTCTAGCTTTGAACGTTTCTGGAGTATGTGGCAAAATTGAACCTTTGAAACCCCATCTAATTACCCCTTCCCTCTTTGTGTTAAGGTTCTCACTTCTTAGCTTGGAGCATCTCTTCTGTGAGTCTTCATGCTTGTTCCCTAGCACCATAAAGGCACAACTCAGGGCACTCCAGTGCTCCAGTTCTGGAAGCTCAGAGGATGGGAAGGGCTGTAAAAAGAGTGAATCAGGGAGAGAAGCTTCATAGGGAGATTGCAGTGTGTGAGTCATGGTGCCAGGCAGTGAGGACTGCAAATAGGTGGTTGGTGGCAGCTAGTCCTGGTGATTCAGCACCTGGGACCCAGTTGTAAGTGGAATGTTGGAAGTTATCACCCTATTTTATTTTGCAGATTCGTCCTGGGATGTGGTGTTTGTGGATGCAGGACACACCAGTCATTGCTCTACTCTAATTTCAGACAGGAATTCTGCAAAAGCCATGAGGATCATTTATTTCTGTCATGTCATTTATGTATCTTTATTAAGATTTTCTGGTATTGACTTGTACACCTGTTTAAATTATGATCTTCACAGATTGTTTGTCCCACCCTGGGAAAACAAGATTACTTATATCAGTCAGTGATGGTTTTAAGGAAGTGATGTTTGGAGGGTGGCATAAAAGAAAGAAAAAAAGAACAACCCCATCCAGAATCAGGAACATGTATCATAGTGAAGTTAAATGGAAGTGACTCATGATTACATGTGTTTTTCTATGCCCTGGGAGAATGAACCTAAAAATACGTTTATTTACTACAAAGGATGCAGCTGCTCAGGTATGTAGGATCTAGACCTCTTGGTACTTGTCTTCACTGTCAATTACTTCTGTGGGAAACTGGATTAACCAGCCTTCACCGTAAAATAATGTGGCATATCAGAATTCATCCTCAGCCATTATTGCTTCCTCTTTTACATGTCAAAATCCCACCTTAGTGGGAAGAACTAGATAAGTTCTTTAGTCCAATTTATCTCCACCTATGCTGTGGTCCAATCTTCCGAATAAATACTGCAGTCCTGACCTGCTTTCTCTCTCATTTATGTGGTAGAAAAGTCCCCAGACTTGTGTTTCATCTCCCACCAGCCTGGTTTGAATTATTTCCTGTGGTGATATTGCTCCAGATTGGCTTTCCTTTTCCACTTGGGATTATTCTGTGTGGAATTATTCACAGTTGAGATTTATGTGCTCAGCTCTTACCAGGCTCCTTGGATTGTCCTCCTAGGAAGATCATACAGTACATAATTCTGGGAGGTAAGACATGTAAAATTATATTTTTTGCAAATCTTGTAGGCATGCTGCTCTGGTTTGGGTGTCAGAGACATAATGGATATTTGTAATCTCCAGTACTAAACAAAGCTGACTTAGCCTATGATCTGGCCATTAGCAGGACCACAGTACTCATGTAGCCTCTTCTTCAGTCTACTGAGCATGAATGTAATTCAAAGATCCAGAGTATATAAAGATTGTTCACTATGCTGTAATGGCTGAGACTGTGTCCACTTACTGAGCTCTACACAAGGAGCTGAGCAATAGTACCTTTGAGGGAAAAGGGACTAGAATTAGGCAGAGTTCTGTTATCCTCCTCACAACCCTAAATTGTTTTAAGATCAAGGATGCTATTTCATACAGTGTCAAGACCTGGGCCCTCACAAGTAAATCTGATGAGAGACAAATGGACAATTTAATGACAGTTGTGGGCATACTGAAAATATGTAAACTTTGAGTAGTCCTACGAGGATCTCTGCCAAGCCAACTGCAACTCACTGTTCTAAGGAAAAAAATGTTTCAAAGACTTTCTTAAAACAATGATGAAATTTAGACAATACAAAAACTAGGTCTGGGACTGAGATATCTATGACATGGGCAATATCTACAGGAAAATATAGAAGCAAATGAGTAAGCAAGGAAAAGAATCAAATGGGCAGTGATCTGTAGCAATTGACACAAAGACCACATATTCTTGATCTAGAGACCTGAATAAGGCCACATTGTCTCGACCATCAACTCTGATTCCTAATAATGTCTTGATTAGTGAAACATCAATTTCAATTTATCACAACCACTTCCCAGATTCTTACTAGAGATTTTCTCTTAGCCACTTGATATACTGGTTTTCTGCTCTAGTTCCAACCTTCAGTCCAATGGAAATCAATCCATGAAATCCATCTTCAATGTGATCATGAGTCACCAGGATGCCAACATTCCGAAGGCGGGTGATGTACATGAGACCATCATCTCTTAGAACATCATGTTCACAGGTGAACACATAGGTCTTGGGTAAGCCACACAGTTGTGTATCGTTGGCCAACAGTGGAGCTGCACGCACATTCAGGAACCCTGGGTATTTGTTTGCCAGTGCAGAACTGCCAAAAGTCGGCTTCTTATAAATGTGTCCTTTCCGATAGTGCTCAGGCAGCAGGGAGCTCCAATTAACAAACTGGAAAAGATGAGCTGCATGCACAGGTATGTGCTGGTTGGTAGACATGGCTTTCTCCAGAGATCTGTCTGTAGTAAAATACTCACTACAGAACCTGAGCGTGAGCCACCGGCTCAGAATTGGACAGTTTGCTTTTTCACGGTAGGATGGTAAATCGAAATCCAGAAACTGAAGGATCAGATAGATCAAAGCCTGGACCTTTACTTTGACCTTGATATCTTGATCTTGTGTGATCTGAAAACAATTTATAGTGACTGTTCAAAAGGTGTTTTCATTCAGAAATGCATTTAAATTAAAAAATAAGCCAGACATGCCAAGAGGACAGATTTTTAGACACAGAGAAATAAGTACTTTCTTAGAGAATTTCACAGTTTTTGATACTCTGGCTAAATCTGCCTAAATCTATCACATAGTGACTCCCCAGGCTCTTTTAGTTCCACTGACCTGTTTCTCTAAACAGATGGGCATTGGAGGTTGGAGTTACCTGGGCTTTTCTTTTTATTTCCCAAATTTTGAAACTTTATTTACATTAAATAATTTTAATTGCATCACCATGAGATACATACCTGGGTTTTTCTTAAATCTTGCAAAAGTTTCTTGCCCTAGAAATTTTTTGTCTTATTAGTTCTTTGATGATTCCCATAATACTGTCTTACCAGTGTTTCAGAATAGGATCCAGATTTCCTAATCATGTCACTGGAGACATAAACAGTAGTAAAGGGGCTCTTGAAGCAACAGATGGTTTTCTGATTCATCCTTTGCCCTGTTCCCTATCTGAAGGATATTTTTGTGTCATAAGTTTTCAAACTTTGTAGAACAGATGACAGAGAAGGTAGCTTTCCTTGCACTGTAAGGATGAGGTTATGTAACATACCCACAGCCCAAATTTACATATGTTTAATGCAAATAGAAATGAGACAGTCAAAAAATAAACAATGACAGTGTTTCTTTTATCTGCATATTAGATTTAAGTGTAGTCTTTATAAGTTATTATTA
>PVKC010021195.1:0-10072 GCA_004027635.1 Crocidura indochinensis | reverse complement strand
AATCACATATATAATGTATCAGGACCAATTGCACCACCAGTATTAACTTCCCTCCACCAATGTTCCTAAAGTGCATCCCATACCACCCCCTGCTCCTATGCCTGCCAGTATAACAGTCCCATTTTAAGTTTAGATTGTTAAAGTGTGAGTCTCTTGAATCCATTGTTGTTTCCTGTGGCTTGGATATTTAGTTCTGGCCTTTTATAACACTGCCAGCCCACCTGACACTGCTTGAATCCTTTCATATTTGTGTTTCCTCTGTCATTCAGTTTCTTTCCTTCTCCTTGATATACTCTGGGGTCAAGGATGTTGGGGGGGGGACCTCCCATTTAGACCATTGCATTTATACATAGTTATTCTAAACACAGCATATGTGATATTCTGTATTTCTCCTTCTGACTCACTTCATTTAACATAATATCTTCCAGATCCATACATGCGCTTCAAATTGCATAATTGCATCATTACAGCTATGTAGTATTCTACTGTAAATATATGTACCATATATTCCTAATGTCCTAATGTACTCAACTGTTGTTGAGCATCTAGGTTGATTCCATGTCTTTTATTTGTTTTGTTTTGTTTTTTCGGGCCACACCCATTTGATGCTCAGGGGTAACTCCTGGCTAAGAGCTCAGAAATTGGCCCAGGCTTGGGGGAACCATATGGAACACCTGGGGATCGAACTGAGGTCCTTCCTGGGCTAGTTCTTGCAAGGCAGACACCTTACCTCTAGCGCCACCTCGCCGACCCCTGATTCCATGTCTTAATGTACTGAATGGTGCAATGAATTGTGGTGTGTGTATACATCCTTTTGGATGAATGTTTTCTTGTCCTGGGGATAGACACTCAAAAGGATTGCTAAGCCATATGGCAGCTTAATTCTGAAAACCCCTCATACTATTTTCTATAGGATTTGGACCAGGTAGCATTCCCACCAGCAGCAATTTAGATTTTCTTTCTCACAACATCCCTGTTAAGAGTTTCTTCCCAGTATTTTTTGATATGTGCCATTGTTACTGGTGTAAGACGATATCTCATTGTTGTATTGATTTGGACTTCCTTAATGATGAGTGATGGTGAGCCTTTTCCATGTGTCTGTTGGCCATCTGGTGGTCTTCTTCATAGAAGTGTCTGTTTATTTCCTGTCCCTATTTTTGATGAGGTTTTTAGGTTTTGTGGACTTAACCTTTGTGAGTACTTTACATATCCTTGATATCAGTTCTTTATCTGATATGTTGAGTGCAAATTTTTTCTCCCAGTTAGCTAGCTATTTTCTAATTTAAGCCTGTGTTTCTTTTGCCATACAGAAACTTCTTAATTTGATGTAGTAGTCCCATTTATTCAGATTTGATTCTATAGTACTTGTCATTGGCTCCTATCATCAATGACTTCTTTGAGGTCTAAGTTTTGGAGTGTTCTGCCTATGTTTTCCTCAGTGAACTTTATGGATTTGGGTCTAATCTCAAGGTCTTTAATTTGCTTTGGATTGACTTTTGTGTAAGGTGTGATGTATGGATCAATCTTTAATTTGTTACATGTGGTCATACAATTGTTTCAACCTCATTTGTTGCAAGGGTTGTTTTTATTCCATTTCAAGTTCTTGGTTCCTTCGTGAAAGATTAATTGGCCACATACTTGTGGATTTGTCACTGAATTTTTTTATTCTGATCCATTAGTCTGAAAGTCTGTCTTTGTTCCAAAACTATGCTGTTTTGATTACTATGGTTTTGTAATTTTCAAATTAGGTAATGATATACCTCCCAGTTTGTTTTTGAGTGTGGATTTGGCTATCCTAAGTCTTTCCTGTTTCCACACAATCTTTATAATTAATTTTTCTAAATAAATAAATATCTGAATTTGAATAGGGATTGCATTGAATCTATATAGTAATTTAGGTAAGATGGTCATTTTGATGATTTTTCCAATCCTTGAGCAAGGAATGTTTTTCCATTTCTTTAGGTCTTCAATTTCTTGCTGAAGAGGAGTTTGAAGCGTATTTGAAGTTTTCATAGTAGAGCCCTCTCGCCTCTCATGTTAGTTTGATTCTTAGGTACTTGATAGTTTTGGACACTTTTAATGAGGCAGACTATGATTGCTTTCTCCTCTGAGTCATTATTTGTTATAAAGGAATGCAATTGTCTTTTGTGTATTGAATTTATAACAGCCCACTTTGCTGTTTTTGTTTATATTTTCTAGGAGCTTTTTAAAATATTTTTTAATGAGTCAAACCGATGATGAGAGTTCCTCGTGCTTCTGCATTCAGGAATTACTTCTCATAGTGCTCAGGGGATCAAATAGGGTCAGCTGCATGCAAATCAAGTGCACTGTACTCAGTACTATCTCTTATTTTTATTTGTGGAAAATAGTTTTCAGACAGAAAAAGATTTTTTTGTTTTCTTCAGGGATATAGGTTACTACATTTCTTGGCTTGTCACTGATATTTGAGTAAATGTCTATAAATTAATATTGTGTAACATGGTTCTCAGAATGTTGCACAGTTATTAAGGATGTAAGACATGATGATGTCATATTATTATGAAGAAATACCTTAATGTTCTTGTCATAAATATGTTGACACGACCTTCCAAGGCCACTGCCCTACATTCAGATTGCCCTTTGGGAGATCAACAGTTGAGCATTTTGCTTTGTTGAAACTTATTATTTAAGTTCTTAGTTATGCTGAACCTTGTATAGAATTACTGATGGTTAGTTCTGGTCCTTAATCTGTTTGACCTTATTAAAATTTGTTTCCCATGCTGTCTATTAGACCATTTATCTAATTGAATATGTACTATGTTTTGGTAGATCTTATATACTGTATTAGCTTTTCAGATTCATAGTAACTTTAATTAAAATAGCAATATTTATTTTATATTATGTAGCTCAAACAAGTTTAATTTAGATTAACACTATATAATTATAGATAAATAACAAATTATACTTGAAATGACTTGGTTCTGCCATTGAAAATATGACAGCAAGAATTATTAACATTTGTTATATTCCTTTCAATAAAATTTGATACTGAAGCAATCATAACATTAAATCTATTTACAAAATAGGGTATTTTGTAGGATGTATATTTGAACAGAATTTTCTTTTTAAAAAGACCTTTTTTATACCATTATAAAGTGACCTCTTCAGTCACTTAAGTGGCACTTAAGTGGTCAGATCTTAACCAGAAATGTAAATGTTTTATGTATTAAAATTTTTTTGAAACTTTGATGTAATAGCTGTTCTATACTTATTTTAAATAATGCACTATGCATATAGTTTTTATACTCTCCTTTACTATATTTTAAATTGATAGAACAGCAAATATTTCTTAATATTTCAGACATAGTTAGAGTCACATAATCTATAACAGGTTATTAAAATACATTAAAATTTTGTAATTGCTAAAATCAGATTTTATCCCCAAAGAGCATATATGTTAATAAATAATTCATTAAAATATTAAAAATAAAAATGGTAAATATAAATAAAATAAGATATTAAATGAGTTATTAAACAGTTATATTTATTGATATTATCAGTTATATGATATGCCCATGATTGAATATGCTGTTTTTTGTAGTAAGGTTCCTCTTTTAAATATCTCCTATTTCTGGTAGCTGCATGACCTTTGGAAAAGATGTATGGAGACCTATGAGCAATGCTTTGCTGATGTAGGCATGTTCTTCTTCATTTTTTGTATTTTCTCCAGAGAGTTTGCATTTTGCTAAATGGAGAAAAATGATACTCTGGTATGTGCCCTCATTGTTGTAGAATGCTACTTATTTATAATATGAGATTATGGGGTCCTTATGAAAGCAAACCTTAGCTACAGTATAAGTTCTTTAAATGCATAAATTTTATTTACAGTGTTTTAAAAACATAAATTTGAGACTAGTTGTCAGTCTCTTAAAATGAAATTCAAAATGTCACATTTTCAGGTTTATTTCAAAACTATGCAAGTTTTGAAGTCATTGATAATTTATCTTGAATCTGAGCTTAAGTTAAATATAATTACTAAATCTATTTTGATTAACTTGGATATTAAATAAAATTGCATTTCTCAAAATGGAATAATGAGGGCTGGAATATGGCAGACAGAATCATAAAAACATGGTCATCATCACTTATCATTAGGAAAATCCAAACCAGTACAACAGTGAGGTAGCATCTTATGTCAGTGAGGATGGCACATATCAAAAATAACAACAATCTCTGTTGGTTTGGATATGGTAAGAAATGAATTCTCATCCATTGCTGGTGGGAATGCTGCCCGGTCTGCGCCTTATTGAAAACAGTGTAGAGAGTGCTCAGTAAACTTGGAATCGAGCTGCCATATGAACCAGTAATTGTACTCCTGGGTATCTATCCCCAAGACAGAAAGACTTTCATTCAAAAGTATGTAAGTACACCACTATTTATTGTAGCAGTCAATACAATAGCTAAGACTTGGAATCAACTAAAATGTCCATCAGATGAGTGGATTCTAAAGATGTGGTACATCTTGGACTTACATTTTGGACTTACAAAGCAGAAAGAAATAATACAATCATGCAAAAGCAACATTGATTGAATTAGAAAATATTATGTTAAATGAAGTAAGCCAGAAGAAGAAGAATAAATACAGAATGTGTCACTTATATGTGGTAATTAGAACAACACCATGAAGAAACATCGGGTCTATATGCTAGATACTCTGAACACCATAGGTACAGGGTATAGCAAGGAAATGAAAACAAATGGAAGAAGAGAATCACAAAGCCTTTACTCTCCTTTATACTACAAAGTACCCTGAAACAATGGAAACAGCTATTTAGACTGAACAGGTGTCCAATCAAATTCTCACAACAAAAGCCTATATATAATATTTTTATACACAGAAATAGGTGTATACAATGATTTGAAGCCAGAGACTCCCACTGCAGCGCTCACTATTATATGTTTTAGTGCCTTAATTTTAATTTTATTATGTATGAAATAACTCTTGAACTTCTTGGTCCATGATGGGTCTTGGAGATATATGTTAGACACCCTAATTTCACATTTATTGCTCTGTCATATTACACTCCACATACAGTGTTCATTATGACAATGTCTTAACAAAATACTCCAGTTGTTTTTTATTTCCTTTTGATTACAATTGTTGCTATGATCTAATGCTTATGTCCATGGAGACAACTGAGCTAGGCAACAACACCCAATAGACTTTTGTTACAGAACATTTGTTACATGAACATTTGTCATGGAGACTTGACTTAGACTTCAATTGATCAGACTTCAACTATCTTACCCCAAACCTCAGTTCTCAACCTTAGAACTGGCACAGCTTGCTGCACGAGCACCAGGAGTCAAACTATCTCCAGGAGACCCTAATACAGCTCTAGCACCAACTTGCTCCAGGGTAGGTTTATATGACACCCTAATGATGAAGAAACAGCAACAACCTGCTCTAAGGGAATATTGCCCTACCTCACCATCTAATTGTGAGATGAAATCAGGATTTTTGTCCTAGGATCTGTGCAAAAACCAAGATCTCTATTTACAGAAAATTGACTATGACAACCACGTCTGAGCAGAACATCTCCTGAGACCATAAAAAAAGACTTTAGCCTAGGCTTCATCCTAGGATCTGTGCAAAAACCAAGATCTCTAGTTACAGAAGACTGGCTTTGACAACTGTGACTGAGAAGACCTTTTCCTGGGACCATAAAGAAAGACCTTGGGGTTTGACAAGTAACATGCTTGGTGCCTGGAGCCAGTCACATGACAGTATGACAGTATGTTTCAAGGGTGGAGATTCTCTTATTCCAAGGGAATTTCCTTTCCAAATTCACCAAACTTTACTGAAAACAAACAAAATCGCCATATTTGCCTTCCCTTTCTTTTTTTCTCCTTCTTTTGATTTTATTTATACCTTCTAGATAGGAAATTCTACCTTTTCTACATAGTCATAGAACCTGAATCATCTTGTTATGCCTCATATTTCTATGTCTCCTACAAATTGAGAGAAAAAATAAAAGTGGAAGGGACCCAGGGCCCAACAGTCTCAGGAACTCAGTGGAAATCAAAACTGGTAAGACTTAAATACCCAAGCAAAGTCAATGACAATAAAATCAAGAGACCCAGACTCTGATAAACTATACACAAAAATGGACCTGTTATACTAGCAGTCCGGAAGGCTAAGTGTGCATATATGGATACATGCTGGGAACAGTGGTGGAGAGACGTCAACATTGGTGGTGGAGATGACCCTAATTCACTGTCACTATGTGACCAAAAGACATAATTCACATTAGTGTCAATAAGAAATTTAAAAAAGTGATATTCATGTATAGATTTTTAATATATTATGCGCTAATAATAATTATTCTATGCTTCTATAGTTTCCCCTGAGGATCAAGATGTTTTAATAAAAATACATGAACTCATATTATTACAATCTATAAATATTTGCTTCTATTGTTTTCATATTTTAATTGAAATATATTCATGAATATTGAATTACCTTTATTTTCTTAAGGACATAGTAAGAATTTAAGTTACCAGTCTGTCAATATGAATTCTCATTTCTCTTGTTGTTAAATCCTGGACTGAATCTTAGATCTAAATTCTACCACTTCTTTTCTTTTTTTTTTATTTTATTTATTTATTTTTTTTTGGTTTTTGGGCCACACCCGGTGACGCTCAGGGATTACTCCTGGCTATTCGCTCAGAAGTCGCTCCTGGCAGGCACGGGGGACCATATGGGAAACCGGGGGATCTAACCACGGTCCGTCCTAGGTTAGGGCAGGCACCTTACCTCCAGCGCCACCGCCCGGCCCCCCACTTATTTTCTTTTTACTTAACAATGTATATCATTAAATTTCTTACCTATAAAAAGAGGGGTGTATATCTGCTACCCTATGCTTTTATGAATATTTAAAAAGATCAGTGTACATGAAGAAATTTTCATATTTAAAGTGAATTAGATAATTATGTGGACTATTGTTATCCTGTAGAACAAGACTGGATGAGATAACCTGTGATCTTTAGTATTAGAGATCTTTTACAAAAAGAGTAACTGTGCTTTGCAGTTTGCTACAAAACATTTTTTCTGACCTCAGTACTTATAAGGAGTTATTGAGCATCTTTGATTTTTATATGACTTGCTGTAGTAAAAATATATGACAGTCTACCTTCCTTACTTTTAAATATACAAAACTGGATTAACTATGCATTCAATGATATACAGCGAGTCTCTGGCATTTTCTCAATTTGGAAAGAACTAAAACTTTTTTACTCCTAAAATAGCAACTGCCCATTTCCTGCTCCTTCCACCCCGTCATCCACATTTTAACACTCTTATTTGTACTTTGATTAATTCAGCTACCTTATGTTTATGGCACCATGCAACATTTGCCCTTCTATCATTACCTGCTTTCCTCTGAGTAGTAATGTCTTCCAGATTCATACATGTTGGAGTATAACAATGGTGATCCTTATTAATTCATTAATGTTTGGTTTTTTTTGGTCACACCCAGTGACATACAAGTGTATATGGCTATACACTCATAAATGGCTCCTGGCTTGGGGAACCATATGGGACACCAGGGATCAAACTGAGGTCTGTCTTGGATCAACCACGTGCAAGGCAAATGCCCAACTGTGCTATTGCTCCGGCGCCTGGAGTTCCTTATTTTAAGATTACCCAATAATTTTTGTTGTTATTTGTTTGTTTTTGGCTATTCAATATTTTAAATTATGCATCTATCACATCACTATCCCTTACCCATCGATAAACTTATAGATGTTCTTTGTTCCTGGGCTATTGTGTATAGTATTCTAATAAATGTGAAAATCTACGTGTCTCTTCAAAATCTTGTTTTCAATTTTGTTTTTGATAAATACTTAGAGGAGGATTATTGAATCCTTTGATTTAAATATTTACACATTTTCTGTACTTGATTCTTAACATTTTACATTACCACACACATTATACAAAAAAATCAATTTCTCCATATCCTTCAGCACTTGCTGCTTTTAAAATTGTGGGTTTTTAAAACAGGTATTTAGTGATAATTTCATTATTTTAGTTTTACATTTTTGACTAGTGTGCCAGGCAAGTTCTCTACTTGTCTGCTATCTCTTTTTAGAGTCCATTTATGGAGGCTTATTGTTTTTTGCATATTTCACACTTCTTTGTCTTAAGCTTAGTTGTATAACTTTGTTTGGGTATAACACATGGAAAATGCATTCCCCTCTTTCACCTTTATGAACAGGTTCATATAGGAAAAATTCCCTTCTAGCCCATCTTAACAGGTCTCTCAGCACTGGGCCTCCTTATCCTTAGGACTCACTTGCATGCCAGTCCACAACTGGAAGACAACTCACTCATTGGGATCTAACAGTTTATGATCTCATGTTCCCTCTGGTGTCTATACTCAGTATTGCATGTGCGTTAGAGCTACTATCTACTAGTCACCTGCCTTTCCATTGTTCTCAGTCTTCCTGTATTTTTAGAGTATTGTACTTTATTTGAATTACTATGAATTACAGGTATACAGAGTTACTCATAATTGGGCTGCAGACATTCAGTGTTTCAAAACCATTACCTTCACTAGTGTCCACTTCCCTCTACCAAGACACCCAGTTTCCTGCCTGCCCCTCTGATAGGCACTTTGTTCTTTCTCAGAATTTAGTAATGGAAAACTGTTGTGGTAGAGCAGTATACACATAATTTTATCTGATTTCAGCGCCCAGTCTTTGTCCAGAATAATTTTATTCTGTTATTTTAGCTTTGGCCGTACCCCTGTTGGGTAAGACAGAAACTTGGGCAACTAAGCATGAAAAACTCCTCTCCCTTCTGAAGAAGGGTCACTTCTTGGCTCTACACACTTTACCAAGTATACCCAGGAAGAAGGAACAAGCTGCCTCTCTGGCTCTGTCCTCAGCACCTCTATGCACTGAGAATGTGCCATGAACAGAGCCAGAACATCCAAGCAGAAGACATTTTCTTAGGCATCCCAGTTCCAATCAAAATGCTTGAATATTAGAATTAATCTCTTATACTTTCCCTCAGCGAGAAGCTGGAATTGGGGTTTTCTCCTGCTTAATTCGAGTACTTTTAAAATAATTTATTTAAGCATAGTTACAGAAATATTTATATTCCCTTGGAATAAGAGTCATAGAATGGACAGCCCTTCACCAGTGCAACTTCCCTGCAACCAATGTCTCCCATTCTCCCACCCCCAACCCATTCCTGCCTCTGGGACAAGCATTCTGCTTCTCTCTCTCTCTCTCTCTCTCTCTCTCTCTCTCTCTCTCTCCTCTCTCTCTCCTCTCTCTCTCTCTCTCTCTGTCTTTTTCTCCCATTCTTCTACTATCATTGTCATGGTAGTTGTCAATGAAATTACTGCTCTAACTGCACTCACTGTTCTTTGTGGCAAGCCTCTTATCATGGGCTGATCTTCCTGGCCCTAATCTCTATTGTCTCTGAGTATTTATTACCATTCTTTGTTTCTTTTTCTTTTTAAATAATATTTATTTGTTTATTTAGATTTTTGGACCACTCCTGGGGTGTTTAGGGACCACTCCTGACTCTGTGCTCAGAAACCAATGACTCCTGACTGGCTCGGAGGAACATGTTGGATGCCGGGACTCAAACCCAGGTCCATCCCAGTTCAGTCACGTGCAAGGCAAAATGTTCTACCTCTATGCTATTGCTCTAGCCCTTCTTTATTTTTCTTAAATCATATATATGAGGTTATACTATGGCTATTCCTCTCCCTTCAATTCATTTCACTCAGCTTTATAATCTCTAATTTCCATCCATGCATAGGCAAATTTCATGATTCATGTTTCCTGACAGCTTCATTGCATTCCATTGTGTAGAAGTACCATGGTTTCTTTAACCACTCATTTCTTGTCAGGAACCTGAGTTGTTTCCCAGATTCTAGTTACTAGCTACTGTGCTGCAATGAACATAAGAATGCAGGGGCCTGGGAGATAGCATGGAGGTAAGGTGTTTGCCTTTCATGCAAAAGGTCATCGGTTCGAATCCCGGTGCCCCATATGGTCCCCTGTGCCTGCCAGGAGC
>PVKC010021194.1:0-18261 GCA_004027635.1 Crocidura indochinensis | reverse complement strand
CCGCTGCCAGAAGTGGCGCCTGGCGCGGCACCCGACGACCGCCTCACCGTCTACCTGGTGGTGGCGTTGGCGTGCGTGTCGTCGCTGTTCCTCTTTTCGGTGCTGGCCTTCGTGGCCCTGCGACTGTGCCGGCGGGCCGGGCTGGCGGCGGGGGACGGCTGCCCCTACCCGAGGCTGCCGGACGCCCCCTTTCCGGGACAGCTGCTGGAGGCCAGCGGCGTGGGAACCCTGTCCCACAGCTATGGGTATGAGGTGTGCCTGGCGGGGGGCGCTGGCACCAATGACTTTAAGATCCTTAATCCCACTATTCCCAGCCTCTTTTCCCAGGGTGCTGAAATGTAGGAAAAATCATACTCTTTGAATGACTTTGAATTTTGTTAGGGATACAGTTAAGACAGAATAAAAGCAAATTCTTTGCAGAACTTAACAGATATTTCAATAATTGCATTTTACTTATTTTCAGAATTTTTTTTTTTTTGGTTTTTGGGTCACACCCGGCAGTGCTCAGGGGTTACTCCTGGCTCCATGCTCAGAAATTGCTCCTGGCAGGCACGGGGGACCATATGGGGCACAGGGATTCGAACCGATGACCTTTTGCATGAAAGGCAAACGCCTTACCTCCATGCTATCTCCCGGGCCCCTATTTTCAGAATTTTTAATGATTTGTCTATTTTCTATTCATTATGTTAATGTTGAAAAATAATGAGCTAGGATTTGCTGTTTTCTAGAATGTATATTCGGGGAACTGGAGTCTTAGTACAGTTGGTTAGGGTATTTGCCTTGCATACAGCCTTCAAGGGTTCAATCCCAGCACCCAGTCTCTCCAGCATTGCTGAGAGCCAAAAGTAAACTCTGAGCTGCTAGCTGTGGCCCAAAACGTAAATATCATCCATCACTCCACTTTACATTTCTGCCAATAACTTCAGAACATTTGCATTTAAATGTTTTTCTTTATAACTACTTTTTGAACTGTATCTATATTCTAGTAGATATTTTATCATAAATATTTCAATATTGTTTTCATTCTGTTATCTATCCTATGCCTTTTCTGAGAATTTTCAGTTACTATTTGAAAGAATTTTAATGATTCCTAAGTTTTTTTTTTTACTTACAGCCTTTTTTGATTGATCCAGTGACAAGACTATTGAAACAGGAATAATACCAAGCCACCAAATTTCCCATTTAAGAGTATGAATTTTATGGACAAAGGGAAGATGGGGGGCTTTGTTTAGGATTAATAGCTGGGTGTAATCTTACACTTAGCAGAGTAAATTTAGCTTAAAAATGTGAGATGGGAATAAAAACCCAATTGTGGTATTGTTTTTTCACTTTCAGATATATCAGCTTTTGTCTATAATATTTACAAGTGCATTATCTTTAAGGAAAACTTTCTTGGGTATAATAAAAGTTCTAGATCTTCTGTAGTTGAGAAAATTATCGAATTATAACATTAAGCAGGATGTTCTCATATGCTGAAGGTTTATCTTGTCAAATGTTTAATATCTAGAGTAGATCATAAAATAGAATGTCATTTTCGGTGATTTGTGAATTAATCAAATTAAATTAACAGGCAATGCAATGTTCACATTTGACCCACACAATACTTTTTCATTTAGTAAGATCACTGGGGTGCTAAAATATATGATACAGACTCTGTTCTTTAAAGCTTATTATTAAAATATTGGCAAAAGTTTTTTCCCATCTGTAGGAAACAAGAACTTCAGTTACATGTTTGATGAAAGAACCTAGTCTAGTCACTAGAGTAAGTTTGCTAAAAATTGTGATATTTTTCCTTGGGAATAAATCTAATGTTTCAGAATAATCTAAGTCATTTTCTTTATAAGTTAAATATGCATACCTTTAACATTATGCTCTTGACTATCCTGCTCTTCAAGTTTTCAGCAAGTCTTAGTTTAAATTTATGTATCTTAATTTTTATCAATGCAATTGATAAAAATTATAAATTTTCTTTACAGTGCTTTATGGTGAGGAACTATATCAACATAATAATTTGTACAAAGGTATTGACATTTTCCTTGGATAGATTTACAAATAAGTAAGTTATTTGATAGGTTATAATAAATCTATAATAACTTTATATATAAGTTATATGTTGCAAGAAAATCTTTAAGTTGTTTATTGTTTTAATAAACTACTTCAAGTTAGTTAATCTATCTATTTTATTAATTTCACACTCTTGAAACATTTAAGTGGCTTTCTTCATCTCCAGTACTAGCATAAAATCAAGAATGTAATGGCTGGACTTTCTGTTTAAAAATAGACACGTCTTTTTCTGCTCAATTTTCCCCAGAGCACATACTTTACGATGGACTTGTATGCTCCATCAGATCTGAGTTTTTGTTTTCCCAATATTTAGTATGGAGCCAAATATGTGAAATCATTAAATATCTATTGAATAAACAAAGCTTCATTCTTGCACAATTTCCCAAAGTATTAGCACCCTTTCCATATTTCAAATCTCACAGAAGCCCATAATTGAACTTTTTCTTTTTTAAAGAAAGGATCCAAATATTATCCATGGCTGTGTTTTCTAGTGCATAAATCTTAAGTGGAATTACTTTTTGTAGCATTTTCGGGATGCTAGGCTTAAGAGCAACACATGGTGGTGCTGTAAGCTAAGGTTGTAAATAAAAAAATAAAAAAAGACTTGCGGTGGGTTACAGTTCCAGCAAACACAGATCTTTCTGAGAAGAAGATTCTTACAGGACTTACCTCACGGCAAGGATTGACTTCTAAACAAAATTTCCACGGTAGAACTGAGGCATCCAGACTTTAAGAACTCGTGGCACTGGAGACAATGGAAATGGAAGAGAAGAGCATTCCTAGACTAAGGCAAGTTCTGCTTCTCTTTGTTTGGCTGGCTCAGATGCACGCAAAGCAGGAAGGTTATAGTATTAGTGTCTCAGAAGAAGCAGATATTGGGTCTGTTGTTGTCAATCTGTCAAAAGACATAAGTCTAGAATTAAGAGAGTTATCAGTAAGGAGGGCAAGGGTTATTTTTAACAATAACAAAAATTATTTTCAGTTCAGTCCTCAGACTGGAGATTTACAAGTAAATGAGAAATTGGATCGGGAAGAACTGTGTGGACCCAATGAGCCCTGTATGTTACATTTTCAGGTCATATTGGAAGAACCCTTGAAGGTATATAGGTTTAAGCTTTTGGTCAATGACATAAACGACAATTCCCCTATATTCCCAGAAGCAGAAATGCATTTGAAAGTCATGGAAAATACTCTTCCAGGAACAGTTTTTCCTCTTAAAAATGCACAAGATTTGGATGTAGGTATTAATGGCATTCAAAATTACACTGTCTACCCCAACTCTTATTTCCACATTCTTACCCAGAATAGTGGTGAAGGTAGAAAATACCCAGAACTGGTTCTGGACAAAGCCCTAGACAGAGAGCAGCAGTCTGAGCTTAAGTTAACTATCCTGGCAGTAGATGGTGGTTCACCTCCCAGAACTGGAACTGCCCTGGTCCTTATTGAGATCTTGGACATCAACGACAATGCCCCCGAGTTTGCACAGCCACTCTATCATGCACAGATTCCAGAAAACAGTCTCATAGGATCTCTTGTTGTCACAGTTTCAGCAAGAGATATAGACACGGGGGTAAATGGCAAAGTATTCTATTCATTTTTTTCTGGTGATGAAGAGATTACAAGGACTTTTGTACTTAATGAACAAACAGGAGAGATTAAATTAATTAGAAGTCTGGATTATGAAAAAATTGTATCCTATGAAGTGAATATTAAAGCGTCTGATGGGGCAGGACTTTCTGGAAAATGCATCGTCAATATTAAGGTAGAGGATGTAAACGACAATGCCCCAGAACTGACAGTGGCTTCACTAGTTAGCTTGATTCCAGAAAATTCCCCAGAGACCACAATAGCTCTTTTCAGTATTCAAGATCTAGACTCTGGAGATAACGGAAAGATGATCTGTTCCATTCAGGAAAATGTTCCATTCACGTTAAAACCTTCCGTTGAAAATTTTTTCGAGTTGATTACAGAAGCAGCACTGGACCGAGAGCAACAAGATGAATACAACATCACCATTACTGTGACAGACCTGGGCATCCCCAGGCTGGCAACGCAGCACACCATCAGCGTGCAGGTGTCCGACGTGAACGACAACGCCCCCGCCTTCAGCCAGCCCTCCTACACCCTGCTGGTGGGCGAGAACAACAGCCCCGCGCTGCACATTGGCAGCGTGAGCGCCACGGACGCAGACGCGGGCAGCAATGCGCAGCTCACCTACTCACTGCTGCCAGGCCCCGAGCCTTGGCCCCCGCAGCTGCCGCTCGCCTCGCTGGTGTCCATCAACGCGGACAACGGGCAGCTGTTCGCGCTGCGCTCGCTGGACTTCGAGGCGGTGCGCGCCTTCGAGTTCTCCGTGCGCGCGCAGGACCGCGGCTCGCCAGCGCTGAGCGGTCAGGCGCGGGTGCGCGTGGAGGTGCTGGACCGCAACGACAACGCGCCCTTCGTGCTGTACCCGCTGCAGAACGCGTCGGCCGCGTGCAGCGAGCTGATGCCCAGGGCGGCCGAGGCGGGCTACCTGGTGAGTAAGGTGGTGGCGGTGGACGGCGACGCGGGACAGAACGCCTGGCTGTCCTTCCAGCTGCTCAAGGCCACGGAGCCCGGGCTGTTCAGTGTGTGGGCGCACAATGGCGAGGTGCGCACTGCGCGGCCACTCAGCGAGCGCGACGCGCCCAAGCACAGGCTGCTGGTGCTGGTCAGGGACAATGGCGAGCCGCCGCTGTCGGCCAGCGTCACTCTGCAGGTGCTGTTGGTGGACGGCTTCTCGCAGCCCTTCCTGCCGCTGCCCGAAGCGGCGCCCGGCGCAGAGTCCGACGACCGCCTCACCGTCTACCTGGTGGTGGCGTTGGCGTGCGTGTCGTCGCTGTTCCTCTTTTCGGTGCTGGCCTTCGTGGCCGTGCACCTGTGCCGGCGGGCCGGCCCGGCGGCGGGCAGCGGCTACCCCTACCCAGGTCTGCCCGACGCCCCTTTTCCGGGACAGCTGCTGGAAGCCAGCGGCGCTGGGACCCTGTCCCACAGCTATCAGTATGAGGTGTGCCTGACAGGGTCCGCTGGCACCAATGACTTCAAGTTCTTGAAGTCGATTGTCCCCACCGATCAGAAGGAGGGAGAGGAAAACTCAAACTATGTAAATGGTTTTAGATTCAATAATGAATTTGTTGATTTTTCAGAGCATTAGAGTTAAGGTTAGTTTTACATGTCTTAATTATCTGTATTATCTTATAGTCTCATTAAGACTGAGTTTGGGGGACTGGAGAGATATTGAAGGAGGTACAACATTTTCTTTCCAGAATGGCAAAGTGATTCTAATCCTGCACACCTATATGGTCACCAGAACTATGATATTAGTGACTCCTGACCATAAAGCCTGAATTAAACCCAATTGGGTTATCCTTCAAAAACTAAAAGGAAATAGTTGTGGGCTATTCTGCTTTAATTTTCCTATAAAGAGGACAACTTTTATTACATACTCATTTGCTCTTTTCAGTCATTTTAATTTGACAAAAAAATTCGTTGTATACTTTACAGAAATAGTGAATATTATGAACATTTTTTACTTTATCAACTCTTTTGTTTGTTTTTTATTTTTGGGCCACACCTGATGACGCTCAGGGGTTACCTGGCTATGCACTCAGAAATTGCTCCTGGCGTGGGGGACCATGTTGGACTCTGGAGATAGAACCAAGGTTCATCCTGAGTCAGCTGTGCAAGGCAAATTCCCTACACTGCGCTACCGCTCAGGCCCATCAACCTTTTAACATGAAACAGTTGTTTAGAAGATATCTGTGGTCAACATGTGGTGTTCCACAGTTTAAAAACATAATGCCTAGGATTATATACCTGTACAATAATAAAGATAGCATGTTGATTAATCAATATCATGACTGTCTTAAATATTTTAACAGAGAAAAATCTGAAAATTATTCAATCTGAAAATAATTTGCATGGTTGTATTTCAGTAATATTAAATAGAAATGTTTATAGTTTATCTCATGAAAAATTTCCTCTTTGTGTCAATCTTCAGTATATAACACATACTCTCAAATATTAAATTGTTAAATATTGAATATTAAATTGTTAAAAATATTACTAGATTATTTCAAGGCATTTCAATAATGGATCCTTTGTGGTGTTTGTTATGCTCACTAATCTTTTTCTGGAAAGATTTCTGTACTATTGAAGCAAGTAATGCTATCATGTATTATTCTGTATTTTTAAAGGGAGCACTTTCTGTTATACTTTGCTGGAGTATTGAGCTCACAGTTAAATGTTCATATCTGGAAGTGTTTAGGGGGTCAACAGGGACCATTATTGTTCTGAGAGGAGCTAAATATTAATACTAATATTAATACTATTAATACTAGCTAAATATTAATACTAATCAAATTCAGGTTTCTTGTACTATCTTCCCATCCTACCTCTGTAACTTTAGACAAATAAAACAGGTAGCAGATATCACTATTCAAGGTAGGTAAATTTGAAACTGTTTAACAAATGGGTTTATAAACAAAGTACAAGATTGTCATATTAGGAACTTAACTAGACATTAATATGTTGGTAAATACATGAAAATATAAATTGAAATTAATTCACTACAGATAAGGAGTAATTATATTACTAGAGAGTGATCTCCTTATATATTTTCCTGTCCCTCACAAATCTGTATTTTCCCTTAATTTTCTTTGGAAACAAACATACCTTCTTTTAATGAAATTTTCATCTAACCTGGACTGGTTCTGCTTTTGTCAAAGCATGTTTATATATTCTTGGATGGTCTGAGTCTTTCAAGTAATTTCAATTTTTTATTGTTAACTTTCACATTAAAATAGTACTATTTGGGGTCAAAAGTTTGTGAAATATTAGTAACTTACAGTGACAAGTATAAAGTTTTGTTGGAATGTCTATTTTTGATAATTGATGAAAATTTCCAATTTGTATACTGTGGAGTGTATAATATAAATCACTAAAATATTATAAAAAGTATTGAGTGGGGGAAACACTAGAAAGGAGGTGGAGTGATGGCACTAGAGGTAAGGTGTCTGCCTTGCAAGCACTAGCCTAGAGTGAACCGTGGTTCGATCCCCTGGCATCCCATATGGTCGCCCCAAGCCAGGAGCGATTTCTGATTGCATAGCCAGGAGTAACCCCTGAATGTCAAATAGGTGTGCCTCCCCACATAAGAAAACCCCAAAATAAAATAAGATACTATAAAGAAATGTTTTTATATGATTTCTGTCACATTGCACACTAGTTGTAGTGTGAAATATAATCAACAATGTAAAAAGTTTAATATATACCTTGTAATTGATAGGACCATGAGAATTATTTTTTAGGGGCCAGAGTGGTGGCGCAAGAGGTAAAGCGTCTACCTTGCAAGCACTAGCCAGGATGGACCACAGTTCGATCCCCCAGCATCCCATATGGTCCCCGCAAGCCAGGAGTGATTTCTCAGTGTATAGCCAGTAGTAACCCTTGAGCGTCAATGGGTGTGACCAAACAAAGTATTTTTATTTTATTCTGGGGCTAGAGCAATAACACAGTCAGTAGGGTTCTTGCCTTTCACACAACCAACAGGGTTGAATCAAGAAGTGAGTCCTGAGTGAAAAGTCAGTAGTAAACCCTGAGCACCGCTGAGTGTGGCAAAAAAAAAATGTTTTTATGTTATTTATTTTGGGAGTTTCTCAAGCAGTGCTCTGGGATTCTGGAAAAAATCCTAGCAATACTTAGCAAATATGCTGGCAGTTCAGATGTAGAGCCTGAGAACACAGTGTTGCGCAGGCCCTGTAGTACAGGGGACCAAAGGGGCAACCTTATTGTTACCCCTCCCCAATTACATATGTTAATCTCACTTGGATGATCAGACCCATCCACACCTGGGATTGGGGGGAGTATCTTGGTGAGAGAATAATAGTGTTGCCTGGGAGGAGGAGGAAAAAGAGGAGGAAGTGGAGGAAGAAAAAGAAGAGAGAGATGGAGGAGTGACGATTGGTGGCCAGGATGGATGCAGAGGAGCAGGAAAGAGGCTGCTTAGCTTAGAAGCCATGTAAGAGATGTACATGGCGATTAGTAGCTTGTAATAAAGCTGGATTTCTCCTAAAACTTCATTGGACTGCTTTGTGAATTTTTTCACCTCTCCACTGTCACCCTGAGACCTACAGACACACTGGGGAAAGGAGCTACAGTCACTAGGCCAAGCTGAGAAAGGCCTCACCACATCACTAGTACTTTATAATTAATAATTAATAGAATACATGATGGTGCTTACCTTCCATAGGGGCTTCATTGTGTAATGTTTATGTGTGCCAGGGATCTAACCCTTTATTGGACACAAATATGTGTCCAAATTCCCAAACTAACTTTAATTTTTATAATCCCTCTTTATAGGGAGAGACAAGAAGTTTTGTCATTTAATTAAAATCTTTCTTAATTACATAAAGATATAAAATACTATTCAAAAAAGCACAGAGAATCAGAGAGATAAGCTCCAAGGGCTACAGTGCATGATTTGCATGTGGGAGCCCTGGACTTGGTCTCTGGTAACACTAATTCCCCAAACAAAAGTAGGAATAATCCCAGAGCACCAGTTCATGTATTGTCTTTTTCTACAGCCTGAAAACAGATATATGTCGAAAATGGTGCCTTGTATAATTATATATTTATATAATTAGCTCATATAACTAGCTATAAAATAATTTGGGTACCAATTTTAAAAAACATAGTGGAAAAAATGATACAATAAGATGAGATCTTATAACTGGCTTCTATGTTAGGAAACTCAGAATCTTAATGTTAATTTTTGTTTATTTATTGATATAGTCAAATGGTTTTTGTATCTTACTCTGTTCTAGACTATCTAGAATTTATGAATTTATAGAAAATATAAATTATATATAAATATAAAAGTGAGCAATATTGAATTCTGGAAACCAAGATGACAAAGAAAAGAATATCTTAAATATGTACATATGTGCTATATCAAATGATGATCAATGGTAATAAAAATTGAATAAGAGCAATAGGAAGCCCCTATAGTTTGAATGTTTCACTAAATCATAACTCTCTGATGTTATGTATAAATATATATATATATTTTTAAAAAGTTATGACAGTTTTTTCTTGGTGTAATTTAACCAATAGGATCACAATTTAGAAACACAGACTAACTAGAATTTGAAATAAAATCTAGAAAAAAATCATGCTTTTGCTGAAAAATATGTAAAGAAATCACATATATATTATTTGTGCTAGATTGCTACTAATATTTTTAGTTCTCAAAACACTATATAGGCCACAAATCACTTTTAAGTCTTTGGCTTCTCAGTTCTCAGAATACCATAACAGAGGAAGGTTCGAGAACTACATCTGGATTGTTTGCTGATATATTTCAGAAACTAGTCCACGGATATTAATATCTTTGAATAAGTAATTATAATTGGTTTTCCGATTATATCATCTTCTCCAAACCATTTTTAAAGCTTTAACTATTCACTAGATTATTAAATGAGAGAAATGTAGTAATTCTTTTATAAAACATTGCATGATGGTGCAGGCTAAGATGTCAAAATGAAAGACTAGGAACTCTAAAATATGATTAGCAGAGATCAAGTTCAAAAATTCTTTTTTATATAATTTTTATTTTGACCAAAGTGGCTTATATATCTTTCACAGTAATATTTTAGATACATATTAAAATTAAATCAGGGGCATTCCCATCACCAAAGTTGTCAAATGCGACTACTCTTCTGGACAAGTTACCAGCTGAGAGAGCCATCTCTTAGCTCCCTAAGATAGAGCTGGGGCCTGTTCAGAATAATCCTTTGAATAAGTGATTATGGAAGCTGCAGGGGAGCACTTTGCTAAACAAAGTAAGCTCTGAGTATTTATCTCTTGCTGGGACTGGCACTATTAGGCTGGAAATTCTGTGGCTATTCTGTGATGGAGGAAATGAAGAGCAGGTTCTTTGTGTCCAACTAGCAGAAGACCTGGAATTGGGAGTGGAGAATTAGTTGCACAGGAAGACCAGGTGAACCCCACTCGCAGCTTGATTTGTGGGCTGGAGAGTTAACTGTACATGAGAAATTGGACCAGGAGACTGTGGCCTCACTGACCCACGTCTAATGCAATCCCAAGTGTAACTGAAAAAAGTCCATTAGATGTATACAGAGCTGAGCAACTGATGACATAAATGGTCATTCTCCTTAGTTTTCAGAAGGAGGAATAATACTAAAAATGCGGAAAAATAGTTACCTTGAGACTTTATTTTATTTTAATAAAGTCTAAGACTTATATATGGGCAATAATAATATCAAAAAACCCACACCAGTCCCAACTCTCATGTCCATGTTTCAACTGGCAATCTAGGGGATGGCATGAAATATTCTGAGCTAATTTGAACAAAGAGCTAGGACTCCAGCAGCAGTAAGCTCAGATTAACCATCACAGTTCTTGATGGAGGCTATCAGCCCAGATCTGGCTCAGCCCAGGTTAGAATTCTTGTCTTGACAATACCCCTGATAAGCACAGAATAGTCATAAAGTTCTCTACTAGAGATTTAGACACTGGAACAAATGGAATATCTTAGTAACATTCATCGTTCTCAGAAGAAAAGCACAACTATGAATTTAAAAAAAATTTTAGGTGTATTGTGCCTCCTTAAAATACTAGATTTTGAGACAATACTCATATGAACTAAATATTGATGCATCCAATGGCGGTGGACATTCTGGAAAATGCTCTGTGTAGAGTGAGGCGATGAATTGTAATGACAATGTCCCAGAATAACCTATCCCATCACTTACCAGTCTTATTCCTGAAAGTACCCCAGAGATAGAAATTGCCCTATTTATGATTCAAACGCATGACTCGGGGAACAACGAGGGATGCTTTATTCCATCCAGGGAGATGTTCCATTAACGTTAAAAACTTCCGTAGAAAATTTTTACAGTTTTATCACAAGAGACCTATGGACAAAAAGTGCCAAGCCAGGTACAACATCACGATCACAGTGACACATTTGGGTAGCCCCAGGCTGAAATGGCAGCAGATCATCACCGTGAGGGTGTCCAATGTAAATGAAATACCCTGGCGGACAACGGCTAGCTGGACTTCAAGGCGGTGCAGGCCTTCAAGTTCGCCATGCTCGCCTGACCGTGGCTCGCCAGCACTGAGCAGCCAGGCGTGGTGGTGCTGGACCGCAACGACAACGTCCTCTTTGTGCTGTACCCGCTGCAGAACACGTCAGCGGTGTGCAGCGAACTGGTGTCCAGGGCGGCCAAGGCGGGCTACCTGGTGAGCAAGGTGGTGGCGGTGGACGGTGATGCGGGCCAAAACACCTGGCTGTCCTTCCAGCTGCTCAAGGCCATGGAGCCCGGGCCTTACAATGGTGAGGTGCGCACGACCCATGCACAGGCTGACGGTGCTGGTCAGGGACAATGGCGAGCAGCAGCGTCAAGCTGCACATGCTGCTGGTGGACGGCTTGTGGCGCCTGACAACTGCCTCACCGTCTACCTGGTGGTGGCCTTGGCGTGCTTGTCATCGCTCTTCCTCTTCTCGGAGCTAGCCTTCAGCCGTGGGCCTGTACCGGCCGACTGGCCCCGTGGCAGGGTCGCTACCCCTACCCGGATCTGCCCGACGCCCCATTTCCGGGACATCTGCTGGACGCCAGCGGTGCGGGGACTCTGTCCCACAGCTACAGGTATGAATTGTCTGGTGGGGGCGCTCAGTACCAATAACTTTGATTACCTGAGCCTGTTTTTCCTAATATTTTAGGTTACAACTTTGGGAGAGAGCCTAAAGAAATCCAGTTTTACACTATAGTTTCAGCATTTGAAATTGTGGAGGAAACCTCATACCCCAGTACAAGAGAGACAGATTTGGAGAGACAAATGTTTGGAAGCAATCACCAACACAGGAAATAATCCACACACAGTGAAATAGTAATACCAGTTCAGGGACTCCAACACACAAACCTTCTGCTCCCAAGGTGATAAGCTCACTGAGCTCCTAAGCTCAGTGGAGGAAAACTGGAAATGCAAAAGAGCATTTTCTGAGACCCAGGGTCTTTATTTGGAAGCACCATACCATATCCTGGGGTGGAGAATAGGAAAGGAACTAGTTAATTTTACATCCTCCCCTTAATTGACGTTATAGAAAAATGCAGAAATATGTCAAGAAATTTGCATTTCAAGATTCTAAGAAAAGGGGCAGATGCCTCTAAAAGATAAACGGGTTGGCAAAATATTTCATAGGGGCAGCAATATTTGAAAATAAAGTAGAAATAAAAATCCTTTGGCCTAAAAATAAGGGTTGTCCTACCCATGAAGCATCCTGCCATTGACAACTACAGGCTCCCAGTACACTAATTTATCTAACCCCAAAGTCTTCCTTTGAGGTTTCAGGAAAGTTTCTTGTCAACCACGGTTTTCACTGTCAGGTTTCAGTAATTGGAGATCTGGTGTATGTCAAAGTCAGTATTCCTGAGTTGGCTCCTGATTTCATCTCATCATTTTGTAGCAAGGCAGGGAAATCTGCCTTCAAAGAAAATTACTGCTGATATCCAAGCAACATTCAGGTTACTGTATAAGTACATTGGGAAAAGTATGTGCCAAAGCAATTCCAGGGTCTGTCCTGGTAGTAGGTCTATTCCTAGTGTAGGTCCAGAAAATCATGCTGGATCAAAAGATGAAGACCAAGGTTTAGGGGTGAGCAGTTGGTGTCCAAGCAAATAAAGTTTAAGTCAAGTCATTATAGTAAATGTTGAGGGATGAAGGCCCCATTAACAAAAATTTCTGAGTTCTCATCCCTAATGGAAAATAACTGCTTTTAGTTCCTAGCATTTTCTGATTTTTAATGTACCCTTGCAAAAATAAACATTGTTATAGGATACTATTGTAACCAAAGGGGAAAATAATAGCAAACCAAACAATGCCTGAAATATAGTTATAGCAAAGCACAAAACTTCAATGGCACTCTCTATGCTATCTTCTAATAATTCTTACTATCAAATATGAAGAAAAGGGGGAAAGCTATAACTACATAAACTACATAATGAAATATACAATAAAGAATAAACATATTAAAGAAATACATATAAGAAATATACAGAGGATATATATATATATATTTACTAGAAATCATTTGAAATAGTTTGAGGGGAGGATAAATTCCAGATCACAACTTCAGATAGCAACATATTGTTGTGGAGTTTGAAAATATGGCTATCAACAGCCACAGATCATGAAATATCCTCAAGCCAAGGATCTCTCAAAAGTCAAAACCAGTTGTAAGCAACAGTCTAAGGTGAAGAGAAATTGTAAAAAGGTGATCACTGAGAATACATCAAATAGTGGTGGTGGTGGTATTTTCTTTCCAGAGCAGAGACAGGAGTCAGACTGGAGGTTAGGTTTCTACCAACAACAGGTAGGAAGATGGTTCATGAGGAGTTAAGAACTGAGGATAAAATGAGTTAGTTAGGGAGAAATAATAAATCGGGGGTGAGAGAATGAGAGAGAACTTTAGAAAAGACGGGGCAAAGTACAACAGAAGGAAGGCCTAATATACAACATAAACAGACATTGCATACAATTCAGACAGATATTTAGCAGACATAGGGGTGGACAACATACACACACACACATAGACAGACCCAGATATAAGGGTCAAAGCACTCCAAAATATAAAATCGGCATATCAGGTGTAAAAATTTTCTATTTCCTTGGAGTACTTCACATTGATGGAGGGGAATTTTGATGAAAAAATCTTCATGCTCTAGAATGAGCACAGAACATTCTCCCCAAAATCATAATTTTCAAGTCTAGAATACTAAGAAATACGGTAATGAACACTGTAAAAAAGTCATATTTTAAAGTATAGTACCACATGTTTCAGACATCCAGGTTTCTTTTCTGAAATCAAACTCAAAACAAAGGCATATGATATAGTAAAATAAACTTACAAGAATTAAACATAAATTGTGAAAGCATATTCAATGGATGAGCACTGTAGCAGGAATCCATAGCATTCAGATGCTTTATCCAAGGCTCACTGTGGAGAGAGAATTAGATCATAAAAGCAGGTATACACAAGTGGAAAATGAGTAATTTAAAATATTTGTTAAGACATTATCATAATGATCACTGTATTAGTAGTCCAACAGACATATCACTATAATGCAAAACTAGAGCATACAAATTATATTTCCATGGATCACTGTGGAACAAAGCATTAAAATGTTATTATAAACATAATAGAATAGAAATTAAGACAGTAACTATTCTAATACTGAGCATTGTAGTGGGAGTCTATGTCTTCCAAACTTAGTCTGCAGTTGCTTTCTGTTGGTAAAAGTGTTAGAACATTATAATGACATCTCTAAAAAGCATTCAGTTGAACATTTGCTAATTTAAATAGGTGTATCCATTGCATCAGGCCTCTTTGAAATATAAAAAAGAATATAAGCTACTGAAGATTTCACAGATGAGTTGGAGATTTCTGAAACTTCTTTTTTTAATCTTCTTGATCATAAATTTATTTTTTGTTGTGGTCGTTTAATTTTATTAAAATCATTGTGAATTTTAAGTCATTCACAGTTGTATTTCAGGCATATAGTGGCAGTGAATCAGGGTCATTCCCACTCCAGTGTTGACATCTCTATACCACAGTTCCCAGCATGCATCACAGATCCCCATCAATAGCCCCCTGTACTACCAGTGTAGTAGGTCTGTTTTGTGTTTAGCTTATTATAGTTTGGGTCTCTTGACTGCACTGCCAGTGACTTTGGCTTGGCCATTTAGATCTGACCCCCCCCCTTTTTTACTCAATGGTCCTGAAACCACTTGGCTCTAGGGTCCCATCCATTTATTGCATTTTTCAATTTGTAAAATGATATAGAAATATGAGGCCAAACAAAATGATTCAAGTTATAAGGTTCTATGGAAAAGGTGGGAGCCCTTTTTATAGAAGATATAAAAAGGGAGGTGTGGAAAATTTAATTTTGTATAGGCACAGTAAACATAGGGGAAATTAAAAAAGGAATTTTCCTTTTCCTAAGAGATACAGGGTATATCAATTCATGAATTATACTCTCATAAGACCGAATACAGATTCCAGGTGTTTTGGTTCTCCAACTCCAAGGTCTTTCATTATGGTCCCAGGAGAAGTTCTGTTCAGTTGCGGCTGTCAAAGTCAGTCTTCTGTAATTAGATATCAGGCTTTTGCACAAGTACTAGGACAAAGCCTAGGGTAAAGTCTTTCTTTATAGCCCCAGAAAAAGTTCTACTCAGTTTCTTGTCCCGTGCTGCAGGGCTCAGTTATTTGTGGGGGCAGAGGGGACCAAGCCTGAAAGAGAATGAGTGAGAAAGAAGAAAGCAAGACCAAGCAATCTTGTCAAGGTCCCTGTTTATTGTGCAGTGACAGTTCTTTTAAAAGTGATTTTCAAATGGGAGGTGGAAAGAAGAGGAGTAAAAGGAAACAGTCATACATGAGATAGGATACATCTTGTGGTTTATCTTTATGAGCCGGTGCTCAGTGCATATTTGCATAAATGCTATATTCTAACAGAGAGTCTTTCATAACTGTCAAAACCGGTTCCTGGTACTTATTAACAGATGTCAGCATACTTCCTGGAACATTTAACCAAGAATAGTTGTATATTCCCTCTTAAAGCCTAGGCAAATGCCACAAGTCATGTACTCAAGCCACATAAGGTATGAAGAATGTTGGCAGCCATTTTGTGTATCTGGTCCCTGACAGTTGCTATTTCTCAGTCTTCTGTAATAAAAAAGGGTTTTTGAAAAGAGCTTGGAACAAAGCATCTTCTAATTTCATCTTACTGTTAGGTAGTGAGGTAGGGCAACCTACCCTTAGATTGAGTTATTGTTCCCTTATTTTCAGGGTGTCATATAAACCTATCCTGGAACAAGTTGTTTCCAGAGAGTTTGATTTCTGGTGCTGGTGCAGGAAACCTGTGTTAGTTCTAATTCTGGGACCCAGAGTTTGGAGTGGACAGTCAATGTCTGTTTGAGGCCTAAGTCAAGTCCCCATGACTAATATTCAAGGGGAGAGATGCCTCTGCTATATAAAATTTATGAGTTATTGGGATTGGAGAGATATCTTGAAGGTAGGGCATTTGCCTTGCTAGAAGAAGGATGGTGGTTTGGATCCCAGCATCCCGTACAGTCCCTTGAGCCTGTCAGAAGCAATTTCTGTGCACACAGCCAGGAGTAAACCCTGAGTGACATCAGGTGTGACCACAAAACAAACAAACAAAATTTATGGGTTATTATCTCTATTAGGTAAGAACTTTTTTCTATACATAAGATTTCCCCATTTTATGGGACCAGAGCAGTGGCGCAGGGCATAAAGCTTCTGCCTTGCATGTTCTAGCCTAGAATGCATCACGGTTTGATCCCCCAGCATCTGATATGGTCCCCCTAGCCAGGGGTGATTTCTGAGCACATATCCATAAGGAAATCCTTAGTGTCATTGGGTGTGGTCCAAAAACCAAAAAAATTTTCCCATTTTAGTGTGTCTATGTATAAAGGAACTCCCCATAGAGTTCCAGATCTGCCTTCTGATTAAACATCTGATTGAGCTATCATAACATCATTTTGGGCAGGTTTTTCAGTTTGCAAGTCAATATCATTGGGTGAAGCAACTAGAGTCTCTTTTGGCTAAGCACTAGTCAGAGATGGTGAGATACCAACCTCAGGGATTTTGCCTTGACTACATCTTATTACAGATATTATTTTCTATTTTTCAGCTTTAGAGGCCTTTTAGAAACAACAGATCATCACATCCTAAGACAACGTGACTCCTGTGACCATCCTGCTAGAACCATCTAGGCTATTAATATTACTAGTAGAAACTTCATAAAACCACGTCTCCAACAGCATTGAATGGGGTAAAACAAGTTCAGTAATTCCAACACACAAGCCTCTGCTCCTAAGATGCAGAAATCTCAATGGAAGAAAACCAGAAATACAAGAGAGCATTTTCCTGAGACCCAGGGTCTTTATTAGGGAGCACCAGACTACATACTGGGATGGAGAATAGGGAGGGATTTGATTAATTCAACAGAAACTAAACCTTTGTGTTCAATACTCTAGTCTCATTAGACTTATTAGCCTTTATGAAGTCAATAGTAGTCTTTGACTATCTCTATTCCATATTGCTTAGTAAAGCTACTCTTCTTGACCTTACTACCCTGAGATTATTTTCCCAAATATTTTTAGTAAAAAGTTTATATTAGATAATTTAATATTTCTGAATAAGATTTTAGTAGCTATTTCCAAGGATATTAGAAAAGTTAGAATGAATATAAATATAATTTAGATACTCTGTATATGTATATACATATATGTATATACAGATATACATATATGTGATACATATATGTCATATTGACATTATTGTGGTTGATACAAGATTATATATTGTTCGTTTTTATTTTTAGGTTACATCTGGTGGTGCTCTGGGGTTACTCTTGTCTCTGCATTCAGGAATTACTTCTGGCTGTGCTTAGGGAATCCTATAGGATCAAATCTGGTTTAGTCATGTATAATGCAAACACCCTACACTTTGTACTTTCTCCAGCCCCTGATAAGGAATTTAAAATAAAATAAGTATTGTGTTTGAGTAATAACTCTCTTTAAAAATCCACATCTACCTGGACTTGACCCCTGGGTGGTGTCCAAGCAATATCATTGATAATCCCTATAGCTAAAAAATAAAAACCAGATGTAAAAAGTTCCACACTGTAATCTATGGATCTTATGGTTAATCTTTTTTTTTTGTCCCCAATTTCCAATCCAGACCAGGCAAGGATCTGGGTTGAAGTGTATATAGGGTGCGTTTACTGTCTCTCCTTTTTCTATACAGTCTGTGTGAGGAACACAGCCTGTGGTAAGAATTGGGAGGCCTTATTTTTTTTTCCTTCTTTTTTTTCACTTTTTTTTTAATTTAAGCGTTTTGATTACATATGTGTTTGTGATTTCGGTCATGAGAAGAACACCCCCTTCAACAGTGCAACATTCCCACCCCCAATGTCCCAAGTCCCCCTCCCTCCCACCCCACCCACACCTGTACTCCAGACAGGTTTTCCAGTTCTCTCATTCATTCACATGATTATGGTGGTTTTCTGTGTGTTTGTTTTTGTAGCTGCACTCACCACTCTTTGTGGTGAGCTTCATGGAGTAAACTGG